>PVJA010027596.1:0-28425 GCA_004027025.1 Myocastor coypus | reverse complement strand
TTCTCTATAATTACCCTTTTTTGTTTTCTTTTAAAACGAGCATTTAATTGAGAGTATAGCTACAATTAAAATTACATTAGACCCTCTCTATTAAAAGTTCTGCCTCCCAATAGCACCATAGCCTGGGAAACAAACCTTGAAGACATGTTCCTTTTGGGAACACTTATTCAAAACAGCAGGGTCGGTAGTAATTCTTTTGAGGAAATGACAAGGATAAAAAGTTATACAGTATGTATACACCAAAAAGCTTTGCAACCTTTACCTATAATCTACAAGTGGAAGGGCATTGTGGAATGAAGTTTTGGGAAACGTGATATTTTCTACCTGCTGTTCTTGGAGAGCTGAGATGTGCTCGTTCTTCTATGGTGCCACCCCCCTCCCTGCCATCCAGTCTCCATCTCTCTCTGAACTATTATGTGTTTCAGGAACACTAAACACTACACCACTATATTTAGCCAGGGGGCAATGCTAACAAGAGAACTGAGTGTTGCCAGAGACAGAAGCTAGAGGATTTCTACTCTGAGTGTTTCCCATGTTGACTTTGTGTTTCTGACAGTATCTGCTACCTCCAGGATTACATCTCCCACTAAGGGGGTCCCTTCTCCAGAGCTTCAGCTCTCACACTCAAATCCCACTATTTTCTTTACCTTCAGTGGTAGTAACTGACTCTGCTTTTGCTTGTGCCTTAGTGCCATACTGTTCTGCTCTGTGCACTGAAGCTGGCCTATGTCTTGGGGTGCTGTTTCTTTACTGAATGTCTTCAGTTAAATAAAGCATCTAGTATGAATTCTGTATCCTATCTGGACCCTGAATGAGGTGGTAGAGATCATGAGGAAAATAACATTGGCAATGGCACATACAGTCAACTGAAGTGGACAGAAAGTGAGGTGATGTCACCAAAGCAAGCCAAGTGCTACAGTAACTAAATTGGAGGTCACCAGGTCCAATCCAAGCTGTCAGTGAAATCAAAGGAAGAAAGACACTTTGGGGTAAAGTTATGTAGAGAGGCATGAGAGATGCCATTTGTGTGCATTAGGCAGAGAAAAGAGGGGGAAAGGAGAAAGGAGGAGGGGAAGTGAAAGAAGAATATATATATATATATATATATATATATATATATATATATATATATATATATATATAGAGAGAGAGAGAGAGATTAAAGTTTCCATGCCAAGTGCACCAAGAAGTCAGCCAGACCACAAGAGCCAAAGGCACATGGCCCCCAGCCAAGCAGGAGGCTCCATTCACAGTGACAAAGACTTCAAGAGACCATGCTTGATTTTGCAAAGGGTGTGACTATCATATTCAAGTAAGTATAGTCCTAGTTGTCCTGGTTCTGCAACTGACAGGCTGTTGATCCTTGGGAGATTTAATTGGATCCCCTGTGTTTGTTTTCTCATATGAAAAATGAGCAGTGTTGTAAAATTTCGATGAAGGTGTTTTGTTCCCTTGAGTGCTCCACCTATTGGTTTTGAGCACCAGTCATGTGCCAGCCATCCTATGCCATACTGTATATGGCAGTGAGACAGGTAAGACTCCCGTTGTCAGGGCACATTCTAGAAAGTAAAATAGCTGATGGGAAGTAAACGGTCTTTCATCAGGTTCACTGGTAGCCAGCTCTGTAATGGAGATCTGCAGGCAGAATTTTTTATTTATTTATTTATTTATTTATTTATTTATTTATTATTTTAAAGAGAATAACAAATAGAAAAAAATAGAAACAATGCAGAATTCCACAAATCAAAATGATAGCAATTCAACAATGGCTGTCATATGGCATATTGCTGTCTTCAACTTAGTTGTTCAGCTTAGCAGATGAAAGCCGAGTGAAGGAAGAGGGAGAAATAGAACTGTAGTGCACATGTAATGGAAGCCTGAACCAGTCCCAGAGATACTCAAGAACTAGGGTAGCTTTGCAGTTTCCAGAGGATATGTGATGCCTATACCTGTGTGCTGACCAGTCACTGAGTCCAGGCTGCTTCCTTAACAGGTGTGATCACAGGTCAGGCAGTACCTTCCAAGTGCAGGGATTGAAGGAGCGCTCAGCTGAGAACACCAGCAGCCATCACCCCGACCTCAGGAGAATGAGAACAGTAGTCCTGACAGGAGGACATGGGACATGATAGGGTGTCCATTACATAAACACAGGCCTGGCCATCGTAATTGTACATAGCAATAGGTTCTGCAAAGACAAGAAAACTTGATAATGTGAGAGATGAGGAAGTAGGGCTCTTACATTAGATTAGGCGGTTAGAGAAGCCTGGGGCGCATCACAGCTGTTCCATAAGAATTGGTTTTATTGTCTTTCCTTTTATTTTGCTGATATCAGTGGAGATATGCACATCAACCTATCATGAGGAATATACAGTCCCATTTTGGGGTAAGGCAGATTCCAAGGTGCTGTTGAAAAAGACATTATCTCCATTATCTCTATTCCCAAGGAGCTTACAATGCATTTGAGGAAGGACCTAAAATATTAGCAAAGATTGCCAGGTGGGACAGCACTACTGCCAACAAATGGTACAAACGAAGCTGGGAACTGCAAGATCCCATAATCTCATGTGGAATGACACAAATAGGAAAGAGTCAGGAAGGTATACTGGGTCAAGAAGAAGTGGAATAAGAAGGGCATAGTGTCACACGCCTGTAATCATAGCACTCTGGGAGATGAGGTAGGAGAATCACAAGTTTGTCTGAGTTCAAGTGTTAAGAAATAGAAAACCATCATATTAGTCTAAAGCTTCACCCGGTTTCCTCAAAGTCAGAAGATCACCAAGACACTCTTGAACACATGATTTTGCAATGCTTTGATGGGTGGTGGCTGTGTAGGCTGGTGTGATAAGATGGGAGCATACAGTTCCAAGAGCACTTTTTAATAATAGGAGTCAAGGAAACCTGGGACTTGGTTCAGGTAACGGAGAACGTTAGTAGTGCCAGTGAAGGGTGGACTTGCAGGTAGGTGAAATGTGATGTCAAATGCCTTGGTTGGGAATGAAAGAACATTTTTGAGTCATGCCTGCAGAGCTCATTTCTAATGTATTGAAACTTGTACAGACAGCACCATAGTTTGGATTAGTGATGTGAAAACTTTAGTGCTTTTAGTGATACAAACATCCCACACACATCTTTAATGTGACGCAAAGGCCTGTGTGTTTAAAGGGTTGCTCCAAAGCTTGATGCACTTGGGAAGTGCTGAAGCCTTTAAGAGGTGGGCGCAGGGCTGACAAGATGGTTCAGCGGTCTAAACCGCCTGCTTAGGAAAGCTTAGGCAACCGCAGGGACTTCAGTTTGATCCCCAGCACATGCTGCACCAGCCCCACCCCAGGGCAGGCTGAGCCAGCCATAAAAAGAAAAAGAAAAAAGAGGTGGGCTCTGCAGGAGGGCTTCTGGTTACTGTGGGAATGCTCTAGAAGGAGAAGTGGGACCATGACTCTTTTCTCACTCTTTCATATCTTGGCCAGGAGATGAATGGACTTGCTATAGCACACACTGCTGCTGTGATATGCCACTGCCCCTTGCTACTGGAGGTCTAAGATCACGAGTCAGCTTGATCACTACCTGGTTGCTAAAACCTCCAAAACTGGAAGTCTAGATAAAGCATTTCTTGCTGTTTACCTAAGCTCAGCAGAGTAGGAGTAAGCACCTGTTTAGGCAAGCACAAGGACTGAGGTTTGATCCCTAGCACCATGCCTGGCCTGCCCCTGGGTGTGCTAAGCTGGCTACTGAGAGCCAGTACACACCTGTAATTCCAGTGCTGGGGAGGCTGAAAATAGAAGGATCACTACAAGTTTGAGCTGCGTAGTGAGACCCTATACCAAATACATTTTAAAAAAAAAGAAGTTGGTTATCTCAGGTATTTGTTGTGGTCACAGAAAGCTCAATATAAGAGAATGAAAGTCCAAAAAAAGAACTGTGAAAAGCATAGAGGCTTAGAAGGCTATGGAGCTCATCTCTACCACTTGGAAGTGTTGCCAACAGACTACAAGAAAAGCAGCCATGGGTTCTCGGAAACATGTCCTACAGCATTTTCAGAGATACAGATGGTCAGCATAACCTGCAGCTATCATGAATAATAAGAAATATGTGGCAGCAGTTTTCGGAGACTTGGCACTGGTACGTTTCTGTTTCCTTGTTTTGAAAGACTGTTGGCGGCAGGGGGCTAAGCATTCCAAGGGTTTGAACTTGAGGGAGATGTCATTTTTGTTAACCTTTAACCAAGTAGGCAGTTGGAGAAGAGATAAATTATCTGATCAAGGAGGAATAATGGTTGCATTCAAACAGAGAACAGGAGGTTACAGAGGCACTACTGGGAATGACCCCATGGCCCTTCTTTTTGCAGGAGGATTGATGGAATCAAGGTCTCCCCCATTTTTTCTCAAGACACTAAAGGTGAAGTCCCAGGAGTACCAAGAAAAGGGTGACAGGGCAATTTAAAACATTAAGGAGGATATGAATCAACTAAACAAGAAAGCATTTATTCAGCACTTCTAAAGCAACTAAAGAAAATGTACTAACTTGCTAACGAAACTATTGCTATCTAATTCATCATTAGAAACAGCTCTTTTGGTATTGGGCATTTACTTAATAAGTTGCTTAGCAGAATCCAAAGCCTTAGGATTTTGCCTGAAAAATCTACGTTTTCAGTCAAGGGATAATGACAGAAAGCATCTTGATTAGGATGAACAGAATTTTGTTTGAATATTTTAAATTATGGTTAGGGCAATGGCTAACTGTGTTAAGTCAGGGCCTACTTGAATATTGATAGATGCTGAATATTATTTGCTGTAGTTAGAGTTTAAAAGGGAAAAGATGTAATACAGGACACATAATTTATCAGAGTATTGTTATTATTATTATTATTATTATTATTATTATTATTATTATTTTGTACAGAGTCTCACTATGCGGCTCTGACTCATAGTGATCCT
Organism: Myocastor coypus; assembly: GCA_004027025.1. Lineage (NCBI taxonomy): Eukaryota > Metazoa > Chordata > Mammalia > Rodentia > Myocastoridae > Myocastor > Myocastor coypus. The sequence continues at coordinate 23,494 of PVJA010027596.1, read as the reverse complement.
CCTGTTTCCTGCCTCCCAAGTGCTGGGATTACAGGTGCAGGTGTGCACCACCATGCCAGGACTCTGTCACTGGCTCAGCGCACTCAAGAGTGGGGCCGGCATGGCAGGTAGAGTGAGGAATCAAACCCTTGCCTCTGTGCTTCCCTTTGCAAGTGCTTAGTCTGCTGAGCTATACTGCCAACCCTTATCAGATTATTTTAAAATATTCTCCCAAAGAGTGAAATGTAAAGGAATGCAGAGCTATCCACACACTAGAGAACCAAAGAATCCAAGTGAGGGCCTAGATCTCATATGGCAATGTTCTTCATGAGCCCAGTGGGAGGCTAAGAGCCCAAGACAATGTCTCATAGAAATCTGTATCAAGGATCTGCACTGGGAAGGCCCAAATGTGAGTTGTGGAAGCTAAAAAGTCTGCACCAGTGGGATGAAGGATTTGTGCATCAGGGTGAGGGACCTGCTTTGGAACCAGGAAGCAACACTCAAATTAAGGACCAGAGCTCCGCTAAAAGGTACCACTTCAATCTTCAGTAACAACGAGATACCAAACTCCTCTGACAGTGACAACAGCCAAGTCCCTATTAGAAAGCCAGCAGGACAAGCTTCTCCAAGACACTAAATGATGCACCATCTTCCCCTCTGGAGCCAGAAAGAGATGCTTAAAGTAAGGGCCAGAGCTCCCCTGAAGAGAATAGCTGCCATCCTCTAGGACAGTGAGGACCCAAGCTCTTCCAACAATGAGAACAGCTGAGTTCATATCAAGAAAGCCAGCATTACAAGCATCTCCAGGAGAATCAACAGCATGCTATTGTCCCCTCGTTCTTATTGTATGCTGTTGTTTACAATCCTCAGGTGGGCCTCCCACAGCCACAATGTTGCTGATCTGGTTCAGCTGGGTGTTACAAGTTGATCATTAATTAATCCATCATATTAGTGATTTAAGAAGTTAGTTTAGACTCCTCAAAGATCACTAGGGATAAGAAAGATGGAGAACAGAGATGGAAGAGAAATAAAATGGAAAATTGACAACTTAAAAAGCATGAACCTGAATACTTGCTATGGTCTACTTTACAGTACTATGTAGATATCAGTTGTTTGATTCTGATATGCTACTGAGGTCCTATAAAGTCACCCTTGGGGGAAGCTGGGTAAGTAGTACATGGGACTCTGGACTTTTGGTGCAACTTTCTGAGTTTACAATCTTTTTACATGTTAGGCATCATGTTCCCAGGACAAAAAAAATGTCATTTTCCCCAGGAAAAAAGGACAACACTTACACATGGTATTAATGAATACTTGTGTGGCACTTTGCATTTAAAAATCATTCTCACACATTATATCGGTTTTTTTCTTCCAAAAAAAATGATATATAGCTAATGTACACTAGTATCCCCATATATGGATGAGGAAACAGGTTCAGAGGGCTAATGTAACTCAACAGGGATCACAGTGAGTGGACAGCGAAGACAGGATTGCAATGCATGTGCTCAAGTTCCAAATGCAATGATTATTTGAGTTCAAACCCATTTGGCCTAGGTTGGGTTACCCAGCCCTTGACCCTGAGAAAATAATTTCAGTGAAAAAACTGATTTGAGAGGTGTCTTAGTTATTTTCCAAGTTGCTGGGATGAAATCCTTGATACCCATAACAGAACAGGAGAGGTTTATTTAAGCTTATGTTTCAGTCTGTAATAAGCTGGCCCCAATGCAAGATGGCATGACAGTAAGGACTGGCATAGGAAAGCTGCTTGCTACCTGGTTGACAAGAAAGAGAGAGACAGAGACAGAAAGATACACAGAGTGACAGACAGGGAGAGACAGAGAGATAAACAGAGATAGAGAGACATTTGTGTATGTGCCATGTGTGTGCATGTACACTGTATGTGTATAGAACTGTGGGATCTACACCTAGACTTTTGCCAACTTATTCTAAAATCAAAATGCATAGAAAAATCTGTGTTTGTGTCCACAGCATCAGGGTATAAAGTCCAAAGTTGAAAGTTAGTTGACTTTTTTACACTACATCATCACAATAAGCCAGGGCCATGTGCTGGGATTCCTTTTAGTGGCTCTAAACATGATAAAAAGGAGCAATGGGCAAAGTGGGTTATAGAAAGCATTTTATTTAGTTTTGTGTATGCTACAGAGGGAGGTAATGAGATCCTAAAAAATAGGTTAGATAAATGACTATGCCATAGTGGGGCAGCAAGGGTTTTCTTATGGTACTTGTCACCAACTAAGGATTTGATTGCCTCTTTTCTTATTCATGTGGTATTTTTTCTCCAAAATACATGCTGATATACTCTTCATCTCTGTGGGCTAATTTAATCATTATGTGCACACTTAGGAAATTAGTGCCATTTCCCCTACTGGTGCCTGAAATAGATATTTCAGACATTTATAACTCAGTCATTTTAATCCAATCATTTGCCCAAGTATGTTCCCAATTAGAGTCATTTTGCTCTGTGTTTGATACCATGAAGTGGAACACATGTTCTAATTTTATAAAAAATAATTTAAATAGCAAAGGTATACTATGTTTCCTTGTATTACAGTAACTCAAAATCAGTTGATGGAATCTTTCTTGACAATTTACCCTATCAAAAAATTTAACTCGAATTAATATATTCAGGACTAGTAATGTCTTGACATATAGAACATTTTTGTCTCTAGAAAGCTTTCATAGCTTTAACTCATTACATTCTCACAGGTATTTCATATTTTAAAAGACACCATAAAGTTGTGATACCAAGTTATGAATAATAACATAGTGTTCTGAAATGATGCATGTAACATCATTTTGTTCCCCAATTTAGCATCCACTCCTTGTAAACCATTACCATATCCTGGCATTAATGCTATTACATTTCCTAAGCCTACACACTCTTCAAACATAAAACCATTTTGACCTTGAAAATATACCTAGGTTTATCCATATTTTGTTTCTATGCATTTTTATGTTCTTTAAGTTTTGGGGTTTGGCTTTACCTTCTCATTTTCTCCTCATAAACTGAGAACCAAATCCTCTGAAAACTTCATGCTCTTATACCAGGTACTGTGCTTCATTTATGAGTTGGTGATGATTTCAGAGACCTTGTCTTTTGATGAAAACGATGCTATGTTCTGTAGAATCTCACCACAGTCTCCCAGGTACAGTACAGATCTTACTTTCCTTTACAAAAAAAAGTGTCTTAACTCTATAAATGAAGAGCAGATTGGTGCACACAATGCTTACCAGGCATCAACACTAAGAGAATTCCATTGCTGTGCTGGTAGCGTAGGTTGATAATGTAAAACTTGGGCTAGCCTGGGTTTTCAATAGCTTACTCCCAGATGGGTCCATGTGATTAAATGAACAGCAGATGAATGATGAAAGTACCCTCAAACACAATGCTAAATGGAAGAGGTCCAGTATAAGTATGAATAAATTTTAAACATCTGCCTACCACTTAAGAAAGCAATTAAGAATGTAGAAGTAATGTTATTTGGCATATAACTTAACATTACCCATTTTGGTTTTGTCAAGAAGGAACAATTCAAAGTAACCCAACCATCAAACATTGGTATCAATTTATCAAAGAGTGGCCAATAAAACAGTAAAAAGTGCCAGAAATAAATGTTTTGTTGTCAAGTTGACATAGTCTATATGGATAGACTGTTATTGAGGGGCACTGCTTCTTGGAGAAAAGAGTTGATGAGATCCAGTGTCTTAGGGGACAAGGCCACACCTACCCCCACAATTAATTAAGTATCTGTTACCTGGGAAAGTACAGCATTGTCTGCAGCCTAAGGCATAGGTCCTTTTAAATCGCTAGTATTTTGCATAACTCTCTTTATTAGGAATTTTGACTACTTTTCTTTTTTTGAAGAACAGTTTGCAGGACAGTGCATAAATAAAAAGAATGTCATTCAGTGAATATTTATCTATGCCTACATCTATGCAGCAATCAAGATATACAACATTTCTTTACCCCCTAAATCTCACTTAACCTATTCTACCTTGGCCAGCACCTTGGAGTAAGCACTATCGTCACCTCTATAGCCACAAATCAGAATTGCTAGATCATAGGCTATAACATGTTTGTTTATTTATTTAATTATTTATTGAATGTATTTGGCACAAGGTCTCACTATGGAGTGCATACTTGTAGTGATCCACCTGTTTTCAGCCTCCCCAGTGCTGGGATTACAGACCTGCACCATCACATCTGGACTCAGTGGCTGGCTCAGTGTGCTTGGGGGCAGGGCCAATGGGGCATGTAGTGCCAGGGACTGAACCCTGGTCCTTGTGCTTGTCTAAGCAGGCGCTTAGTCTGCTAAGCTATTTCGAGCATGTTTAGTTTTAACTGGTACTGCTGAAAATTTTGTAAATGTGCTAAACCAGTTTATAATACTAACAAAAGACTTTCTGTTTGCCGAGATTTTCTGCTGTTGGCACTGAAATTGCTCAATTGCTGTGTTCTTTCTATTTACTTGACCTAATCCAAGACAAGTTTTCATAACTCTCCTGGGTTTTTCATGGTATACAAGCCAGTATGGTTGTCATTTGTCATTTGCTAGTGATGGCAATGGCAGAGTGAGCAATATGGTGACATGCTGTGATTTCACAATTAGCTTGGGTGTTACTGGGGATTTTCTTCATTGTAAGTCTCCATGGAACAAAACAAGATAATCTTGGTTTATCGCAAAAAATCATGACATTTGTCACTACTTTATGTGACCCTAGAGCCTGAACTACTTTCCTATCATGTAACAATAGTCACAATTCTCGAAGGTTCTCCAAAAGCTGTTTGGAAAACAATGAATTTTCAAACGTAGAAGAGTTTTAGAGGAACCCAGGGACATTGCCAACCGAGTGTCATCCTTTAGGCCTTATTTCAAATAGAAACCAGCTGATGATGACTCTTTGTATGTTTTCTTCTTTCAAAATTATAATTAGACTGACGCTTTTTCATTTCAGCTTTTATTGAATTAATCTTAAGGAAACGTGTACTTTAAAAGATCCAGGAAGAACTGACAGAGCATGTGTGACACAAATATTGTTTTGTATTCATGTGGTAAGCTATTAGTGCCACTTGTTTAGAGTTTGGTTTTATTGTAAACATTGTTTTAAAGAAAGAAAGGGAACAGTGAAGTGCCAAGTGGCCATTTATCTAATTTGCTAAGAAATGTTGCATTTAATCCAATCATTTGCTAGAGATTTAAAAGTGAAATAAATATATAAATACCTGTCAGAAAACATCTCCATATTTTTTGCCTCAATCCCCATTATCTCCAAGAATCTGTGCCCAGTGAGAGAAAGCAGTGTGCCAGGTCTTTGGTGGGATAGGTGAAAGGAACAATAGATACGAGAAGGTTGGTTAAATGTAGGTAATTGGGAAGCTAGTTCATGAGTTCATGGGGGTCATCATACTATCATTTTTACATTTGTATGTCTGAAATACTCCATAACAATAGCATTTCAACTTACATCGACAAATAGAATGATAATTAATGGGGATGAAACAGTAAAATAAGCAGAACTTTAAAGATAATATATGGAACTATGAAGATGGCTATTTTCTGATATTAGGAAATTATACTTGATCTTAGCCAAAAGGCCGAGAAGCGATTGATATTAGGAAATTATGATCATGCCACTATGATTATACTTTAAAAAATAATTCCTATCTTCCTATCTTTTAAAAATCTTCCCTAAATAGTTATAGATGTAATAATACAATGTTTGATATTTTTCTTCAAGATAATATAGGAAAGGAAGGGAACGGGTGAGACTAACAACAGATAAATGGCTGTTGATACATATCAGGACCATCTGTATCCATATATCACTCTGTTCACCCATGTGCACATTCAGAAATGCTAGGGTTTGTATCTAGATGCCCCTTCAAAAGCCTTATGTACTCCTGCCTAGAGCTTTTGGATTGTGACTGGATTCTGAGTGTGAGATACTTGACCATGGGTGTATGATATTGGATTTGGCTAATGACCATGGGTGTATGATATTGGATTTGGTTTATAGTTGGGTGGGTGTTGGGAGGTGAAGTCTGATTGAAAATGGTGGGTCACTGTGGGCATGGCCTGGAAGGGTATATATCTTTCCTCCTTCCTTGATCCCTCTGTGCTTCCTGTTCCACACTATGAAATGTTTTTCCCGTCATGCCACCCTGCCTCAGAGGCGGCCAGGTACAGACTAAATCCTTTATGAATTAAGAACTAAAATAAACCTTTCCTCCTTTAAATAAAGTAAAATGTCATTTATACATACATATTTAAAGAGTCAGATTAGGAAAATGAAACTGCAGACTTGTTCTTCTCTTTGTCCTTCATTTATTAAAAGCTTAAGGTGAAATGTTTTTTTATGAAACCAGCTATTGTATAAAGCATCTTTGAAATTATTCTCTTATGTGGGAGGTGCATTCAAATAATAAAATCTTAAAATGTAGGTTCAGACAACAAAGGTAATTGTAGGGTTCAGATAAATGTCACCCAGTGAACTAAGTAAAGCCCCATGGTTCTAAGGTACAAAACATGCGGGGGAAGGGCTTCTGTGTTTCCATGGCATGTTCATTATGTCATAGTTGCAGGCTGGATAGTGCAGGGGTGGGACCTAGCTGCCAGATCTGGCTTCTCCAACCTACTCCCTGCCTTATTTTAGAAATTCATAGAGCATCGTGCCAAGACTGACCTTCTTTTCTGGGCAGCAAGCAAAAGCTCAGCAATTAAGTAGACATCCTTGTCATTCTTTTCCATGCAAAAGTCCCTAAACAGAGGTGCAAGAATGTTCACTGCAGGGACCTCTGGGAGTGGAGTCTGAAAGTGCCCAGTACGTTTCATGTTCAATGTTTTAAATTTTTAAAAAATCTATTTGCATGGTGTATCATAAGTACATTTTATTATAGAAATAATGTTACAATATTTTGCATAAAATTGAAAGTCAGAGGAGATGTTCTGCCTTCATTCCATGGCTTTCCTGACCCTCTGGATGTGCCTCTCAGTTGAGAAATTGAGACATTTAGAAACACTTGATTCAGTGAATTTCCAAGATTATTGTCTTACACAGTCTAGAGTACTTTTACTGGCTTCTCCTTGACATTACTTCTGTCCGATGAGGACATTGCTTTGCTTATCTCACAACGATTTATTGGAAATCTACCAGGACACACCTCCTCCTATCCTTTTTTTTCTTTGTTTTCGGTTTTGATTTTGTTTGCATTGACTGATCTGGGACAATTGACATAGTTGACTCGCTCCTTTTTGAAACCCACTGAGAATCATCTTCTTGCTTTCAATATTATGCCCTGTTCCCTAACATTTTGATATCTGCTCTGGATTCTTTGCATTCTGTGTGTATTTCTAGGATAACCTTACTAATACTCAAGGCCTTATTTCCCCACCAGTAGAGAACATTGTAGATTTTTTTCTTACTTGACAGGTCTTTCCCCATTTCCTGTTCCAGAATTGATTTTTTTCCTATAAGAATATATTTCTTGTTCATAAAACTTAACGTCAAAAGGGAAGAATACATTTCTTGTTATAGAGCTGTATCTGTCCCATCTACGGCCACAAATGTGAGACCAGTATCCAGCCATGGCCCATAAGAATACTACACCTGTTGGTAATAGGACTTCGCATAAGAGTGGACATTTAAGCCCCAAAGGACAAATTACAGTCCACTGAGAATTTTCTGCTGGAGTTGTCAGTAAACAAAGAAAAATTTGCAACTCTCTAATGGGGTTGTTAAACCATAAAACATGAACTGGGGATTCTGAGATTTCTAGAGGCCATTATGTCCAACAGGATCCAGGAAATTAAAAGAAAGACAGAAGTTTAATCTCTTGGATTAAGCTATACCTTCCTTAAGCTGAAAAACAAACTTTGTGTGTCTTCCTGTGACTATGTCTATATCTAATCATCTATATCATATCACATCATATCATATCTATCTATCTATCTATCTATCTATCTATCTATCTATCTATCTCATTTATATCTACCCATGTGCTGATGATTTCCAAATCGTCACCTGTGGCCAAGACCCAAGACATCTCTACCAGGAGATACACTCATAAAAATAATGTAATCAACCTAACAAACCTCTAAATAGATATTCTACAAGAATTTCAAATACATCATAGTATTTGCTAAATAATGATAACCTTAATCAGACTATGAACTTGTAGTTACTTGCAACACCTAAAAATTTTCTACCAAATTGCAAACTCTATTAGGACAGGCACATTGCTTTCTCATTGACTATTGTATCTTCAATAGCTGGATAAACACATAGTAGATATTTACTCAACATATTTGTCAAGTGAATGAATGAACCAACCAATAAATAAATTTTCTTGACTATTTTTATAATTTCATGTACTATATACAATAAGATCCTATAGATTTTTGACTTGGAGCTCATATCTGATCCCGTAACTACACTGTATTATTTACTTCAAGTCCAAATTACTTCTGTCCTAGACCATTGCATGAGTTTCTGACTCCTGTCTCTATCTATTTTCTATCAAACTACTAGGCTTCTTCCATTGAAAAAGATTCTATTGTGCTCTGCTTGAAAAGCTATTGGTGACACTGTAGAATCACATGGACTAAAGCTTGGCACCTTCCTCCTTCTCCAGGTGAATCTCCTGATTCTTTCTACATGCAGCCATTGCCCAAGGAAGAGGGAAATCCTGCTTCTGCATTTTTGCTCACACTTTGATTCCCTGACACTTCTCCATGCACCCTCTCAATTACTCTACTCATGTCACTTTCTTTGCAAAGGCTTCTCTGGAATAGGTCTCCCCATTCAGATTTAGAATTTCCTCCTCTGGATTCACAACGCTCCCTCTAGACTCCTTATCTACCAAGGCACTTTACAACATAGACTATTTTACTATTGACTCATATCTGTACAGTCAATACTGAAGTGCTGGGTGCATGGCTAGACTCTTTCCTTAGCTCTCATGGCAAAGCATGACCATATACCTAGTCTTAGCCAGTGGAATATGGGCAGAACTGACATGCACCACTTTTGAGCCAGGTCCAGCCAAACCACTCACATATGGTCCTCACTATTTTTCTCCTCAGTTGCATAGAGTAAACTGAAGACCTAAGGGAGAAATAGCCACAATGTGGATGGAGTCAATTGTATGGCCGCAACTTGAGCTAGTCTGTGGTAAAAACTGGTAGATATAAGGAAGAATACTTCAAACCCAAAGCTGGAAATTTACCATCATATTGACCTCATCAAATTTTGACTTCCCTACTCGAACTGCCTGTTATTATTTACTTTTCAGCCTTCAGATGATTGTTTCATGTTCTTTTTTTGTCTTTTTGAGACAGGGTCTCACTGTGCAGTTCAGGCTGGCCTTGAGCTCACTTTTTGTAGCCCAGGCTGGTCTCGAACTCGCACGGATCCTCCTGCCTCAGCCTCCCGAGTGCTGGGATTACAAGCGTGAGCCACCACGCCCAGCTGTTTCATGTTCTTGTTGTTGTTCTATATTCTATTCAGATAGTTGTGGTTGTAGCTGATGGCTTACATAAGATTTTCAGGGCTATTCTACCATGGCTAGCATCTCCTATATCATCTTGTTTTTGTATCTAAATTACTGCCTAAATACCTGGTTCATAATGAATCCTTAATAATGGTTTTCTAGTGGACTAAGTAATTATTCAGATTCATAAGATCAGCTTTATCATGCTGTTACTGGAACTGAGCTATATCCTGGCCCATTGTTTTTGTTTCTTTTTTTTTAATTTTGAGGTGGGGCTTACTAAGCCACTAATTTGTTCAGCCTGAGTTTAGGCTTGTGCTTTTCCAGGTTTAGCTTCCTAGAATGCTAGAATTACAGGTGTATACCACCACAGCCACCTTAAAACTACATTTGCTGCTCTCGGCTTTACAATTAGGTAAGTTTAAAAATGTTTGACATAGTTCTCAGAACTGCAGCCATGATTAAGGACAGAAAGTAAATATTCCAAAGAAAGGTTACTCTATATGGTATTACTAAACCTTCCTTGTTGGAAAGAATGGGTGCTGACAGCTTACATACAGATCTTCAAATTGATAAAGGATACAAATTTATGAATTTCTTTGTAAACCAATTGTGACTTGTTTCTTGTATTTCATGCAAGTGTAATAAGCAGAAGAATTTAATTCACAGGCATGTGTTGAGAGTTTAATGAATATTAAAGAACAGTTAGTGCTTAAATTTTTTGTCTCTTCTTAAAAATTTGTTAACCATTTTTGCATGCTTATATCTTGTAATCTGAGCAACTAATTTGAAGACAACAGTATGCACTAGAACAAATATTGTTGAAATACTATCATTTTGTTTAGTGAAATTCTATATTTTCCTAACTTTTTTACTGATTTTATTCTCTTAAAAAAGTACTAGCTCTTGTTTAAAAGAATAGTGATGTCCCACTGATGAGATCTTGTCATTTCACAAAGCACTTTGATACTTATCTACTATTTTCCAAAAACATTTCAGTGACATATATTTCAGTCCCATTTAACAGAGTCTACAGATGCTCAGAAGGGTTGAGGACTCTGTTACTGATCATGCAGTAATGGTAGAATATGAGTTTCCTGCCCAGGTCATCTGGTTCCAGTTTCAATTCCTTTATCAGCAAAGTTTGATCTAATTAGGAGATAAGACATCCCATTTACTTACAATTATCCAGTGGCTCATGGAAGATCATGAGAAAGGCCAACTGAAGGGACGAATGTAGCAGGGGCATAGTCCGCTGCCTTCCTCCCCTCAGCAGTATTCTTAGAACTAGGCACCACTGACCTGGTTGGCTCACACTGAGGATCAAAATCATGGGTCCAAATTGTCTTACAATTCTGTTGAGGTTATTTTATTCAAGATATAATAAATACTGAATGCAAAATGATGGACTTTTGCTGTGAGAACTGGACATGTTTAAGTAAAACCTGTATGCAATCACCTCAAGAAATATACAAGCTAGTTCTAGTAGTCCCTTTCAATCATTCCACACCAAGGGACTGTGGAAAACTTAATCATTTTTTCCTTTATAAGTAATTAAGTGTATTTTAAAAACTTAGATGTCAAATTAACGATGTGCAAGGAGAAAACTAATTTAGAGAGAGTCTGAGAAGATGAGGATTGCCTAGAAAGGAGGGCAAGGGCATGTTTAGGCTGTGAAATATTCTACAGCTTATTTTTGATGTTGGTTACACAGATGTCTGAAACCCCTGGGAAAGGAACCCTTAAAATCTGTATCACATGTCAGTTATGTCTCAATTTTAAATGTGCTCAAGAGGGTAGTGTTTTAAAATTATTTTAGGCTTAAGGTAGCAAAAACATTTAATAACCATTTTTTAGGTGTACATGAAGCACATCGAATCCTTTTTCAAAGCTTCTTTTCCTTTTGGTTAACTTTGTAGCTTAACTGTAAGGTGAAGTGAGGTATCTAGAGCACATCAAATTATCGATATTTTACTGTTAGCTTTTGTGTTTTTTTCTCATAGCTACTAAGGATTTTATGCTTAAGAACAAGCTCTAATAAAGTGAAAAAGAAGGTGGTGAATAAAAATCACTAGGGAAAATGATATTCTTCAGAAAATTTAGTGGATGAATTATTTGATTTTTAAATTTCTCCTAAGGCCTATTTTTGGAGGAAAAATGCAGTGATTAAAGTAACTTTTCATGGAAATGGAGTGCCTGACTTAACAATGTAATTTCAAGAACTGGTTTCATTTTTATCTGAATAAATTTATTTTTTAATTTTAATTTTTACATTTTTGCAGTACATAATTATACTCACTGTGGGCTGCTGGTACATGTACACAACACACTATTTTTTAAACCTCCTCTTTCCCTCATTTCCCTTCAAAAGCAAATGTCCTGGAACACAGAACCTGAATGAATAGCAAGCTTCATATAGTGCGCTGCACTGAGTAGAGAGGCTCCATACTGATGGATTTATCCCTGGTACAGTCCTGGGTATCATTTCTCTGCAGCTTGCCAACTCAGCTACACCATAAAATCTTTAATGAACCAGACTCTTCTTCAAGGTGGCATGAAACTCCAGGCTTTTTAATTTTCAGGCACAGTGAAAATAAGTGACATGGCAGCCTGCCCCTCCATGCACAACATCCCTTTGTCCTCTTTTTTTTTCTCAAAGCTGCTGCACAGTTAGGACATTTATCAGTCAGTCCTGTATGCTTTCTGGGGCTCGCTTCTGCTCAGAAAGACCATTTGATTGTTTCTCTAGCCTTACAGTGGTCTGTGGACTCTCAAAACTGTGAGCCAAATCTAAGAAGTTCGGATTTTTTTGTACATGGAGCTCTTCGGTTCTAACAACTGAAACCGAGTAGGATCTTTGACAATCCAGACCGTCAATTCCTTCGTTATCATTTTCAGACATGAAGAGAGAATGGGTTAACTCAGAACAAACTGAATAACTATCTTTGGATAGTTCTTCCAAATCAGAATCACTTTGGAGGATTAAATTTCTTATATTCAGTAATGATGTCACTCATCCTCAGGAGTAATTTGCACACCAGTGCCTTTGCTCAAGGATGGAGAGTCGTCATATTCATTTTTCTCATGTTGATCACCTTTTTTTTGCCACCTATACTTCTTTCTTTTCCACTTGTGCAGTAATTCACAGCAGCTATGATCATTTCATACTTTTCTTGGCTGCTGCCTCATTTCAAGCCCATACATCCTCATTCCTAAAATAAGAACATGGCCTAGCAACCCCGCTAGGATTTCTGCATGGGAATACGGTATAATTTCATTTCTGTCCTGAAGTTAGAATGTTCTTCTATACTTTGCTTCAGCTGATATTGGCTTGGACTATCAATGTCATGACCTTGGAGTGAGGGAGGTGACAAGACTCTTAGCTTATCTGAGAAAGAGTTCGTCAATTTTACAGATAAGTTTTGACATCCAATTAGTTTCCCCAGAAAATCTCCAGCACAGTACCATGAGCCATTGCATGCTCTTTGGCCACTAGTAGCTACTTCATGATGATTCTAGAATGGAGCAGTTGGCTTTTGCACCTGCTGCCCACAAAAGCATCAACAGTAGCAGGTTTGATTGCACCTGTTATGTGCAACCAATCATTTGACTTGTTTCCTTGGGAGAACCTGAAAGCACATGGGATGTTCAACACCGAGCAGAAGTGGAAAATACTGTCATTTAGATGCAAAAGAAATAGAAGGCAGTTGATTGAAGCTGATCCATGAGTCACTACTCTGGTGAATCAGGAAGGTGTCAGTCACAAGTCCCAAGGCATTTTGAAACAGTACACAGTTGACTATTTTAAAGAGAGATGTTCTTCCCTGAAAGAATCCCTGTATATGAAGGTGCTGGATCTTTCCATTAGGGGGAAAATAACATTTCCGCTTAGATTCTAGAATCTCAAAATGTGACTTTATTTTAAATAGGGTCTTTGCAGATACAATTAATTAAAATGAAGCCATACTGGGCTAGGGTAGGCCATAATCCAATGAGTTATGGTCTTACAGAGCAGAAGAAAACACAGAGACATATGGAGAAGAAGCTCAAATGACAAACAGAGACAGATATTGAAATGATGCATCCACAAGCCAAGGAACTTTGAGGAATGCTGGCAACCACAAGAAGCAGAGAAGAAGCAAGGGTGGACTTCACTCTTGAACCTTTAGGGAAGCATGGACCTGCTGACACTCTGTATTAGATTTCCAGCCCCAAGAACTGTGAAAGAATAAGTTTCTATTGTTCTAAAATGCTCAGTTTGTTATCATAGCCATAGGACACTAATGTATTTTCTTTCACTGGCCATATCCAATATTATTTAAAAATTCATCTCCAAGTTACACACCAGTGAGAAACGTTATAGAACCATGGTTTAGTTTAATGAATCTGAAGGCAGATAACTCGGGCTTGGATGTTAACATTGCCACACAACTACATATTTGCAGTACGACCCTGAACAACTTACCCCATAGATCTTTGCCTGAGATTTCTTGATCCACACAACATGAATTGAATTAATTACAGTAAAGATTAATATGTATTTGGTTAATTAAAATGTTTCCATTGGGTTGAAGTGGCCAAAGGAAGAGGGCAGAAGACATTTTAAAAGTACGGCCTCCCAAACTTTCTTCCATGATGGTCAACACTAAAAATTATATTTGTGTCCATGTAGGTATAGTGATTTTCCTTGCACTTCAACTTGGAAGTCACTGTCAAAGTTCCTAAGAGCCAAGGAAGATAATATATTAGCACATCTGTAAGTTATTTCTAGTATGTATTAGGAGGCTCAGGCTTTGAATACTTTCTTAACTGCAAATGTAGGTTAAAGCCCAGATTCTGACTCAGTGGGGCTGGAATAGAAACCAAGAGTCTAGAGTTCTAACAAGGAGAGTATCTTGAGGTTTCTGGTCTAAGGACTACACTTTGTTTCAAAGTCTTTGTTATTAGACAACTGTACTATGCATTTTCGCTGGTCCATGGAAAGAAACAGATAATACTTAATTTGTTTTGTCTCCTTTTCTCAATTGTTTGTACTTTTCCTCTTCTTAATTTCTTACATAGATCTTTCTTCTTCTAATTTTGCATGCATGTACCTGGTAATATGAATAACTGGTTGGAAGACAATACCATGTATTATACCAAATATTTTGAAATTTATATTACTTTGTTAAGTGAAATTCTGTATCATTTCTAATTTTTCTGTTTTAATTCTAATTTGTACTCTCTTTTTCAAAAAAAATAAGGTGTAGTTCATAAACCAGCACTTCAGTCTCCTCTAGGAACTTGTTAGGAATGCTAAATTTTAGGTCCAGCATCTGTAAACCTACTGAATCAGAATCTGTGTTTAAATCAGTTCCTGGGCTGGTAGAAACACATTAGCATTTGAGAAATTCTGGGTTAGAAAATTTTGGATAGATCACATAGCTGAAGAGGTTGTCTAACTCTCTATGTTCTCAGACCCAGCTACACATTATACCCATAGGAAGCTTTTAGATGTTCTGATGCCCAGGCCAAAGCAGATTGATTAAATAAAAATTTCTTCAAATGGGGCTCGGAGAAGTCAGTATTAGTTTTTAAGCTCTTGGGAGGCCTTTGATGTGCAACTAAGGTTGAGAACCTTTGAACTAGGTTAAGAATATTTAAGCAGCTCAAGAGATACTGAGGTCACGCAGAGTTCTTGATGGGATTCAGACTGTTTTGGCCTAGCCTTGCCTAACGTAGCAGTTAAATACATGGACTGGATCAATGAGGAACTGGAGAGGTTGAAACCATACCTTGTGCCACTTGCAAGCTGGATGATGCTGAACTAGGTACCACAACCTTTCCTTGTGTCTGTCCTTTGGGGTATTTATGAGGGATAAACAAGTTAAAGTGTAAAGATTCTCATTATAGTGCTTGACACATAG
The DNA here is from genome assembly GCA_004027025.1 of Myocastor coypus. Lineage (NCBI taxonomy): Eukaryota > Metazoa > Chordata > Mammalia > Rodentia > Myocastoridae > Myocastor > Myocastor coypus. The sequence continues at coordinate 8,098 of PVJA010027596.1, read as the reverse complement.
TAAGTGGTGCATGAGTATCCGTTCATTTAAATATATAACTTATTTTTTTCTCATGGGGAATCATAGAAAGTTTCTCACTTCCTGTCACCCTATCCCAACCTCAGTACCAGGTTTGAGGACAGGCAATCAGACTTCTGATTAGGTGCTCCATAAATGTTTGAGGCATGTCTGACCAAATGGATACAATGCCCCCTTGTGTATTCAGTGAGAAGAAATCTGAAAATGTACAGTTGGTGTTTGAACTTAGGATAGGTAGGGGGACCAACTCTTCTGATTGCCCAGGAAAAAGGGGTTCCCTGAATGTGAAACATCTGCTGTTCAAACTGGGAAAGTATGAAGCAAACCAGAAGGAGTTATTACTTTAAGTGTGAGCACTACCCAAATGTCTACCTTAAGATACTATCTTTAAACAAGCAGGAGGAGAGGCTCCTGAAGCAACTGATTTATGTGAACATAAAGGCAATGGCAACTGATGTTCTCATCTTGGTCATGGTGTGTGTGTGTGTGTGTGTGTGTGTGTGTGTGTGTGTGTGTATGTGTGTGTATACATGTTCTGTGTGAACACCTGAAATATGATGAAGACTGTGACACATTGCATGCAATGTACTGAGCGTTTACATGCTTAACACAGAACATCCAGTGGCTTAGTTTTAATCCTGGTTATGCCATGTAATAGCTTTACAATAATGGTCAGGTCTTTTTAGTCTCTGTATTATAGTTTCTCTGTCTGCAAAGTGGGGAGACTAGTAAGTAGTACTCATTTTTCAGAATTGTTAAAAAAATTAGGGGCCTGTGGGTTAGCTCAGTTGTTTAAGCGCTTGCTTGGGCAAACCCAGTCAGGCACAGGAGACCGCAGTTTGATCCCCAGCTCCACATGCCTTACCAGATCCACCCTTAGGGCAGCCTGAGCCAGCTCCAAAAAAAAAAAAAAAAAAAAAGGAATTGTTAAGAAAATAGATGTGTTCCTATGTGTGACATATTTAACAAAGTGCTGAACAGGTTTGATGGATGTTCAGGATTATTATTATTGCTATTGTCATTAACATTACCAAGCAACCTATGTGCCTCCTCTGCTTCCTTCCCTTGTTGTCCCCTCAGGATCTTTGCTTCGTCATGAATCCTCAATGCCCTTCCTTCTGCTTTGCACTCTGATCTCGTCTTCACCATGCATGGCTTGCCAACAATTTTACCCTTCTTTTTTGGACTGTGCCTGCTGAACATTTTGAAAAGGCACCCAGAAGAAGGATCCCAGAGAGGCTGAAATCCAAGCTCTCCCACTTAATGTGGAGTGCATGTACAAAATGGTTGTCTTTTCCTAATTCACACAAATATCAGGCAAGCTGTGATGGAAACTTATCAATGGCTTAATGAGGAGTAGGAGTCTAGTAAACAATATTTCATATTTCAAATCTTTCAGATATCCCAGCTGTCCAGGTCATGCTGAGCCCAACATTCTTCACTTCTCTGAAGACATCTATTAACATCAAAGAAGGAGGCATTTTTTCAAAAAAAATACTAATTAATATGATTTTTTTTAGTTTGCCAATGATATTTTTAATATGACATTAAAACTACCTGACCCAGGAACAGCATGTGTAAGTTTTAACTTGTTTAGCACCTACAATACCAATAATGTCACCATCTATTATGAAATTGTCCTCTTCACTTTGTATTGCATATCTGCAAATTACATACCATTGCTTGTGGTCTTCTATTTTATATATAGTCTAATAGCTTATGTTAGGTACTAAGACAGCATGATATTTACCCGTTATTTGGGTGGATAACTAAGGTTCTATTCCTGCCAGTAACCCCTCTGCCTTTCTCTCAGTTATCTACAAGTTCACGGTGGGTCATGTGAGCAATCTCTACCACAGAGACTATTGCAACAAGTGAATGTCTGTTGCCTATTTCACTATCATCTCTGTCAAGGACAGTCATTTTTGGAATGAGTGGTAAAAAGGCAATATAGATAAAATAAGTGAAAATTTGAAAAAGAACGAGTCTTTAAGGCTGATACAATAGAAAGTTAGACAATTGAGAGAACTAAAATACCAAATTACTGATTTATTCACCATGATCCAAAGTCTGAAAAACTGAGAATCATTTTTTGATGTTTGAGAAAGAAATTAAGAACGTAGACTAGGGGAACCCATGACCAAGAGTATAATGAAATGTTACCAGATTCTGGAACAAAACAGTTGTTCATCAAAATCCAAAAGATAAAAATGCCAAATGCCATCCATGCTCCTGGCTTGCCAAATGTAACCAGGTAAGACACACCTAGTGTGGCAAACACATCTCTTCATGTATCCATACCTCCTGGCAGATGTGTTTCTTCAACGAAAAGCATAAAATATGTTTTCCATATTTGACTTTGGAGTTGCCCTTGTGGAATGTGTTGGCCAATGGAATGAGGCAGAAGGACCCACGTGCCCATTCTAAGCCTTGGCCTTAAGAGGAAATCTGCCTCCTGTCTCTCTGCAACTGTCAGTTTAAGAATTTGTTCTGGCTAGCTTGCTAATACTAGAATGGAGATAAAGGGTGTGGACAGCAGAACCACCATGACCACTGTAGCCTGAAGCAGATCCATTTAGCTAAATGGATGGTGAACCAAAGATGCAATGAACCCCAGTAGAGGGAACAGAGCCTACAGTCTCTTATCAGGTACATAAATCAAACACATGCTTTATGTTATGCACCACTAGAATGCTATGAATTTGTGATAAACATTATGGAAATGAATGTAGAAAAATGGCACATCCATTTTTCTCCCCTAATCGGAAGACCAAAAACAAGAAGTAGATGACAGTGGATAGTAAACATGGTAAATTCTGTTCCTACCATCGTAAACATGAGATGGAGAGCCATGAGCCCATCACTATTAAAACTGTTATTAATGTTTAAAGAATGAGCATGAATGGTAAATAATGTGCAGAACAGCACATATTTCTGGGTCTTGTCCTGTTCATTATAAATCCATGGTTGGTGGACACACAGACAAACCACATACCAAATATGCAAGAGATTAGAAAAACAGAAAATATGTTTAATGGAAAATAGGCACAGAAAAATATCAATACCTTGAAAGTAATGGGTGAAATGTAACCAGATGAAATTAACATAGATCAGTATAAACCTTGCTCAAATGTCCAAATAAAACTCTACCTAAATGTGCACAAATAATTGTATCATATGTTATTAGATTATTAATTCTATGACTGATACATCAAGACATGAATAAATTTATCAATTTAGAAAACAGTGTTATGTACTGTAATGTATAATCATATTAATGTTACATGATTATATGATAAAATATAATATATAAAATACAATATATACAATATTTTATATCTTTTAGACCTAGAAATTTCACGTTTTGGAATTTTAAAAAATGTATTGATAGGTTCATGGAGGAATAATGAGAGTATAGGAGTCAAGTCAGCACAGAAATTAATAAGAAGAAAAAATTTCAAAACAGCCTAAATATATGTCAGCTAAGACTACTAAGTTAATTGCAGTAAATGTCATCGAAGAACTGTGCTATTACAACGCTATTTCTGAAACTGGGATCTGAAAACTTTACATACTCTCTAGGCATGCTGGTTAAGCATATATGTTCCTGTGCCCTCCCCGGAATACTGAATCAAATTGGGCAGGGTATAATGAAATACATTTAAAAATTAAATTTATTAGTACATTTTAGCTATACATTGGGATCACACACATTATAGGGAATTTGGACCTAGACATGATAAAACTTGATTCTTTTTTTTCCCCTCACTCCTCTACCTTTCCTTCAGCACCCCTTTTCCTCCTTATTTACAAAGCTTTTATAAATAAGAAAATGCATATTTAACAAGCAGTTTCAAATAATTCTAATGTTCACTTAAAATTTAAGAATTATTAAACATAAAGAATATCTAGTGGCATAAAAATATTCATGGCAGTGTAACAAAGCAAGTTTCTAAGCAGGATGATCCCTTTTATGTAAAAACACATATTCATGTAGAAGAATTTATGGAAACATGGAGGTCAAAATGATAACTATGAGTTTATAAAATGTTATTTTGCTTCGAAGGGAAGCAAATGTGCAAGAAATAGATAATAGTTTCACATTGTTCTGTGTTTGTCATATTGTACTTACAATATCCTATTGAGAAGCTATGAGCTACTTAGATTCAACCCAGTACAGAATGTAAGGACAATGGGGAGGGTTTGAAAGGATTGTGATGGATTAACAAAAGCCAGGGAATTAGAAGGAGAAGAATGAGTTAGTTTAGAACATATTAATTTGGAGGTACTGGTGGTTGAGCCAGTGGAAAACAACCAAGAAGAAGCTGGAATTACGGATCTAGAATTCCAAAGATTGATTCAGGCTAAATGATTAGATTTAGACCATAAGAGCTGTTGGAATGCAAGAAGCAGGAAGATAAAAAAGAGATACAAAACAAGGGAGTCAACATCAGCTCTCTAGTGAATGCTTTTCACCAGTACAAATGAAAGGGAGAAAATCCAGGAAGGGAATTGGCATAGTCAGAAATGCAGGAGAAAAAGCAGTAAGATCCATGATCTACAACCCTTTTCCAATAAGTTTAAAGGAGAGTAAAAGAGCCAGAGAGGGTATAAACAAAGATTTTTGCCCCTGAGTTAGATAAATAGATGAGTGTGGACCCTCCACAGGATTGTTTTCGGAGAATGGTGGCATCTGTATCTAGTTAGTAAGGAATTAAGAAAAACCAAATGGCAAGGAAGACCAAAAAGCCAGTACAGCCATTGCTGCATGTTGAGGTCATTTGATGGCCTCTTTTATTATAACGAATTGATTATAGTTTTCATATTCTTTCAAAGTTGGAGCTTTCTACAGGGGAGCTGTATTGCAATTTTTTAAAAGAATTTTATTTTATTTTATTTTATTTTATTCTTGTTTCAGAACTTTTGTTTGTTTATTTATCTATTTTTATGGCTGGCTCAGCCCGTCCTGAGGGCAGGGCTGGTGCAGCATGTGGTTCCCGGGGATCGAACCGCGGTCCCTGCAGCAGCCCAAGCTTTCCTAAGCAGGCGCTTTAGACCACTGAGCCATCCTGCCGGGCACTATATTGCAATTTGTGCTCATAAAACTTTAAGTCATTCTGTGTAGCACAGTAGCTTATACTTATCAGTAGGGGATATGTTCCAAGGTACACACATCGTGGAAGCTGATGATAGTTTGCTACCAAACTATACAACCAAGCACACTGATACTGCAACAGCTGACCTGATAACCATAACACATAATAGCTACTAAGTGACGTACAGGCAACATATACAGAAGAATGATTCATGTCCTGGGACATAGGGATGACTCATGTACAAGCAGGATGAAACAGGAAGGCACAATATTTCATCGTGCTACACAGAATGGTGTGCAATTTAAAACCTATGAATAGTTTACTTCTGAAATTTTCTATTTCATATTTTTCTACTGCAGTTGACTGCAGTAAAGTGAAATCATGGGAGGAATGAAACTACAGATAAAGAGGGGTGTCCTACTAATGATTTGAGAAGTAATTTGTATTTCTTCTCTTGACGTATTTTTCTTTTCTTTCCTCACCCTTCTGTCTTACTGCTGCAAAGATTTGGAGTTGTACAAGGAGAGCAAATAAAAACATTTATTTTCTTAACTTTTTTCAAAAAGACCCAGCCTCTCCAAAAATTATACTGATGTTTCATTGTGAGGTAGAAGAGAGTATACATTTGAGGAAAATAAAAATGATTTCTCTAGGACTAAAATGAAATTCCTTTAGCTGGGACCAAGAGAGACAAATCTGAGAGCCTGGAGATCCATAGGTATCTACATTTTGTCCTCTGACAGTCCTAGGGCAGAAGGTAGATTTTAGACAGCTGATTTGAGGGGAAAAGGCTAAGGCAAGGGTTAGGCTTTCAGAAACCAGGACTTTCTCACTTCTCAGCACAGCCAAGAACTTGTAGAGTTTGAAGGGGAGAAGAAACCCTGTGAACTGGCTCTGTGATGTATTGGTGATAACTGCACTGCATGAGAGTCAGAGAGTCACTCTGATGTCTTAATTCTGCCAGGAACCCAAATCCTTGGCACACTCCCGAGACTGAGAGCAAGGGCTCAAGAATGTCTAGAGTTGAATTTCCCACCAGCTTGGCAGGATGGAGATAGGTGCCTTATCAAAAATAAAGCCATGCTGTGTTTCTTGTTCACCAGTTTGTGGGTTGCGACTTATGTCTGCTGCCCTAGAGGAAGTCGGGTTCTTATTCTCAAGTGAGATAAGTACTTTTTTCTCTTGGAAATAAAACCAAGGGGTAGCATATATATCTGCAGATGATGTGACACTGGTGTTAGTTAATAGTCCGTTGGGTGGGTAAGAAGAGGGTAAATAACAGTACCTCATTGTGTGAGAAATGGATTCTATTTCATCTCTGCTGCTTATGCTTCCTGAATCTCTGGCCCACGTATTTTGCCTCCTGGGCCCCTGTGTACCCACTGGAAAAATAAAAATGTTGGATTCGGTGAATGTTAAAAGCTCTTCCAGCACTTGAAGAGCCTTTAGATTCTGCTCTGTCCTGTCTCATGGTTAATCCCTGTTCTTAAGCCTAAGAAATGAGGTTGCTTGATCAGCCCCATTGCTGCTAAGCAATAGTCAATTGGCTTAACACATGTGAGACAACAGCACACACTGGGGAAGTTAGCATTACTGAGTAGGCTACAAGTGTGCCTTTCGGTCTGTGCAGATCCAGCATTTCAGATATGCATTAGTCCATGCAGATTTAATTGAGGGGGCAGAGAGGGATGAAACCGATTTTGCTCTTTAAGCCTGGGCCGTCAAGTAAAGATGAGTTTGCACACTAGTCTCAGAGGGCTAATTTATCACTCTAGAGAGCAATTTCTCATTAACACAATGTCAATACTGCTGGGAATTGGCTAGACTACCTTTGGAAGAGGTTAAATTACCTTTTAATCAGCATATGGAAGAATAAAGCTTCTGTTCCATCATGGCATACCAGCCTTGCTAATTTGACATCTTGTAAAAGACAAGGCACTCCTAACTGTACCTGTCTGATCTGACTGCATCATTTCCAGGGATGCAGAAGACAGAATAGAAGGGTTTCTGTGGCTGTTGGACAAACTGGCATAATTGATGTGGGTGCAGTGGGTTATAGCTAATGGTCTGTGTTTAATTATGGAGGCAGTGACACAGGGCCCTGAGGATGATAAGGCACTAAGCAGATGATGCAGCATGTTCTCATTTCTTAGTTCCTTGAATGACTGGACAGAAAGTCAGAACAAAGGCAAGGTGGTCTCATGTCCGCGTGTCTCCTGGAGTCTGGGCCTGGTCAGCAAAGGGTGCAGTGTTGTATTTATAAGTGTGTTCAAACTTACACTGACATGGTTTATGGAATACATTCATGGAAAGGCCAAAGATGAAAATGTTTTGAAATGTACTCTGGGAATCTATTTCTCATTTAAACCAGGAGGATTTACATGGTTATGTGTTCCAAACTCATTAGTCACACTAGAAAGATGAGGGTTTTGATTTTGCTTCATTCCCTAGAACTGTGCAACAACCTTTTGTCCACTTGTTGGAAAAACAAAAAAGGTAATTGTTGCAAAATTGCATATTATTACACACATACATTTTCAACTTTCAGCAATAGGAACTTTGGGTTTTAGCTGAATACACAGTTGTCCATGTGGTGGCTACATTTCCCAGACTCTAAGGCAACAATAAAGGACCACATGATTAAGTTTTAACTAATAAGAGGGGAGCAGAAGTTCTGTGTGAAATGTCTGGTTCATGCTGTTAAAGGAAACACTCACCCTTCATAGTTGTTTCTTGTGGGTAGGAATAAAGCTGTTGTGAGTGGTGGTTCGGTTCCAACCTTCACCCAAAGGAAGGTGTCCTCTGGGATGCCTGGGAAATAACGGAGAAGGAGCCTGAGAAGAAACTTACTCTACCTTCACCAACTGCCTACAAAGCTATGCTTTGACCTTAATCATCTCTCTCCTTTAAGCTCCTGTTATTTTATTTTCTATTAAAATGAAGTGTGATTTTGTCTTTTTTTTTTTTTTTTTTTTTTTTTTTTT
>PVJA010027595.1:0-28428 GCA_004027025.1 Myocastor coypus | reverse complement strand
TAAGCCATAGTCACAATAAATCTACACCTGGGAAAGTAATAATTGAGATCTCAGAAATTCAGCCAAAGAATAGGATGTTAAAAGCTGCTAGACAGAATAAATAGAGCAATTTTAATAGGAAGCTCATCAAAATCACTGCAGATCACCCAACACAAACCATGAAATCTAGAAGCCCTTGAAGTATTGCAGATCCTGAAAGAAAATAACTTCCATCCGACATTGATGTGAGATGAAAAATCAGCTGTGAAATTCAGTGGTTAAATAAGATCCTTTCATGACAAGCAATAACTGAAGAAATCCATGACCAGCAAACCAACCCTACAAAGAGTACTGGTAGATATTCTAGAAAGAGACAGAGCTGATTACAACTTAAAGAACAACGGAAAGGAACCACCAAAAGAGCAAGTAATTAAAGAGGGGAAAAGGTACAGAACCTATTAGAAAAAAAGAACAAAATAAAGATAAATCAATACATGTCAGTTATAGCCATCAATGTAAATGGCTTCAATTCACCAATCAAAAGAAAAAAACTAGCAGGATATATTAAGAAACAAAATCCAACACTACGCTGTGTACAAGAAACACATTTAACTCAAAAGGAAATTCACAGGATAAAAGTCAAACGATGGAATACAATCCTTCATGCCATAGAAAAATCAGAAAAAGAATGAAAGCCTAGCTATCTTGGTTGCTGACAATATCAACTTCAAACCCAAAATCATCCCAAAGCAATGAAGAAGGTCATTACATACTTGGAGCTTTTTGTTTGTTTGCTGTGTTTTGCTTTGTTTTGTTTGGGAAGGGCCTACAGGGTATTCATGGCCTCACTACTAGATCCGATTCATAGGAATCTGCCTGTTTACAACCTCCCAAGAACTGGGATTACAGGTGCATGCCATCACACCCACTCTCTATTGCTGTCTCAGCACACCCCGAGGAGAGTTGGGGCACGGCAGGTCCCATAATTGAACCCAAAGCCCCTGTGCCTGCTTTCAGGTGCTTTAATCAACTCTGCTATTTGGCCATCCTCATTACTGTATAATTGTGAAGGGAAATTGCAATAGGAAGAGGTAACAATTACAAATATATATGCACCTAATGCAGGAATACCCTGCTACATAAGATAATTTTCAACAGACATGAAAAATCAAATGAGCACTAATGCAACTGCAATGGAGGACTGTAACACACCACTATCACAAAGACATAGATGAAGTAGGCAAAAAAAAAAAAAATCAGCAAATAATAACAGAACTACACCAAATCTGTGAAAAAACTACCATGGTAGACCTCTACAGAGTGTTTCCACCAGCAACAACAGAATGTACTTTCTTCTCAGTTGCCCACATGACATTTTCCAAAATATGTCATATACTAGCACACAGAGCTCTCTTAATTAAATGCAAAGCAATTGAAATTATCCCATGCATACTATCTGATCACAGTGTAATAAAACTAGAAATGGTTCACAAAATAAGCAATAAAGCACCATAAACACATGGAAATTAATTAACAACCCCTTAAAAATCTGGGTTACAGAAAAAATTAAAGAAAAAAACTTTAAAATATTTGAAATCAAAGTGAAAGGCAGATGCAACTTATCAAAATGTTTAGGATACAGTGAAAGCTGTATTCAGAACAAAATTTAGCGGTAAATTCATACCTTAAGAAAATAGAGCAAGCCCAAAGAAATGATCTCATGCTGTAACTCGAGTTCCTATAAAAAGAAGAATAATTCAAACCCAAAGCCCAAAGAAGGCAAGAAACTATAAAGATTAGAGCAAAGATTACTGCATTAAAGATGAAGAAAAATACAAAGAATAAATGAATCAAAGAGTTGGTTCATGGAAAGATTCAATACTATTAATGAAACCTTAGCCAACCTAATGAGAAAGGAAAGAAAAAACCCAAATTCATACAATAAAGAAGGAAAAGTTAAAGTAAGACCTATAGAGTTTATTTCTGCTCCTATTTCTTGCTTGGCCTGAACCACTCAGCAGAAAAGTTCAACCACGAGGCATAAAAAGTAAATCCAGATTAGTATGCTGCACTGTAAAAGGTTCAAGTCAGCAGCTTCTAACATTGCCAGTTCTGCTGCTATCTCACCCACTAATAATGTGGAATAATTGGACTATGTTTACAACTACTTTCTCTTAGTTCAATGAGAAGAAATATTTGTACCAATAGTGTTTAGAAAAGTTATCAGGTCTGCATCTTGTACTCTGAACAACTACTATGAAAACAACAATATGCAGTGTATTAATTATTGTAACTATCCTACTAACCTGTTTTGAAACTGTCCCATTGTTATTTTTCTCATTAAAATTAATAAAATTTTAGAAACAGTTCAAAGGTGGGAATAAGACCTTATACATGGTAGGATGACTTACACATTGATCTCTAAAAACTATTTACATATACACAATAAATTGCTGATAATTTAAAGAAAAAGATAAGCATAATTTTGTGCTATAGAAAAGAAACTCTACCTCTTAAAATTTCTTATCTACCACAAATTGCATGCCACTGAAGTTTGTGTGAATAAAATTGTGCTGTAATCTCTGGGATAGACAATTATGAGATTTTATATACTTACCCATAGTCATATTTTCCTTCCTTCAGGTCATATGACAACACCAATCAAAAATCTGTGGTACATATTAGACATTCAAACTTCTTTTCTAAGGAATTTTGGCCAGTATTTGAACTTGTTTTTTTGTAATTATCCTATTCTCCTTGTATTAAATTCTAAAACTTAGGGAAGTACAAAGAATGTTACAGTAAATAATACCTCATGCTATGATGCTTGTGTCAACTAAAAATTGCATCATATTGCTAGAATAATGTTACATTTTAAATATTTTATTTATACTTTTTAATGATTTTGTTCTATCATAATTCTCATGTTATAATAAAATAGTAAAAAAAAATAAAGGTTCTGGTGAAAAAATACTGATAAATACTTTCTTCAATAAATTCTTCCCCACTGACACAGAAGATTAAATGGCTGTGTTTCAACAAAGTGTAATAATACCTGAAGCAGTGTTGTTTGGACCACAGCTGAAAAACTCTGATGCTTCCCAGCTTACAAGTAGTCTTAGGACAATGGATTATCTGCACAACTCATTCCACACCCTTGGGTAGTGTGGACCACTTGACCAAAGTGTAAATGCTTAAATTCCAAAATAAAAAGTCATAGGCGCTATGAGGAGTAAATACTTAAAATGCTCTGTGAGAAGCAAATAGGATCTTTGACAGCCTAACCCTCTTGCACAGAAGGCACGTGGACCAAACAGCTACAGGGACCTGGTAAGGTCAGTTCATGTGCAGCACTGGCAAAGAAGCTGTTATGATTTGTGGCAAGCTATCTCACCATCTCAGATTAAAAGCAGATAATGGACAGATAGAGGGACAGAGTAATTGCTACACCGATCCTCATCACAATCTCATAAGCTTTGCTGAGATTCACCCAATTGCCCCTCTACAAATCAAGGAAGCCTTAATGAGCTTGACCCTTACCCACGCATCATGGTGAGGGCCTGGAAGAGAGTCAGTCTGCTCCAACTATCCTTGCAGCATTCCTGAGCTATGACTCCCACCTTGCCTTTAGCATTGTGGAGGTCACACTGAAACTCATACAGTATGTCAGAGAGTTGGTGAGCCTATACCACTCTGACTGTTGCAGGAGCCTTGCTGAATCAGTCTCCAGTATCCTCCCTTTGTTGCTGAGTCTGAGTAAATATTGAGAGCTTCAAAAATGTCAAGATATAGATCAGAGGCAAACTCAGACCTTGACGCCAGGCTGCACAAGCCCTGGAGACAAAAACATAGAAGAACTCGGAAGTCACACACCTAAATTTCAAATATGATAATACTTTATTCAATAAATAAATACAAGCTTACTACATTCAGCTATAGAAAAAAGATCAAAAATCATCCCTTATGTAAAAAAAGAAATGACAGCAATCATGAAAGTATTGTTTAGTACATCTAAATAAGGCATGGTTTAAAAAAAATACAAGAATAGAAAAAAAGAAAGAAACAATGAACAGACAACACAGAAAAAAACTAAAATGCATAAATCACATTTAAACAAATAACCAAGATATTAAAAATTCCAGTGAAAGATGAAAAAATGATCTCAACAAAACTAAAGATGGATTTTCAAACCTTGAAGACAGTATTGCACCTAGTGAAAATAAAAGGAAAGATCTCTTAGAAACAACAAGGAACCATAAAGTTACAATGTAACAGCTGCAAGATGGTGCTAAGAAAGTAGTACAGCCCTAATACATAGCAGTGAAGCAGCCCTAATACATAGCAGTGAAGCAGCTAGAGTCAAGTAAACAGAAATGACATAGAGACTGTTTGCGCACTTGTTAGGGAAAACTGCAAGAGGAAGAAATAACAATTATAAATATATATGCACCAAATGGAGGAGTACCCAACTATATTAGAAAAACTTTAACAGATATGAAAAACCTAATGAGCTATAATACAACTATACTAGGAAACTTTCTCAACTCACGGACACAAACAGATTAGCTGAGCACAAAACCAGCAAAGAAACAACAGAAACAAACAAAACTTGTGAAGAAATAGACTTAGTAGAACTTTACAGAGCACTTCACCCCACAATATCAGAATACTCATTCTTCCCAGCTGCACATGGGATGTTCCCCAAAATAGGCCATGAGCTGGGACATAGAGCAATGCAGGGTGCTTCACAATGCCTGACTTGAAACTACAGCACAGAGCCATTGTGATAAAACCAGCATGGGACTAACAGCAAAACAAAACTGAGGAAAAATGAAACAGATTAGAAGATGCAAACACAACTATGAGCACATTCGACCACCTTATCTTTGACCAAAAAACAGCCACATATGTTCATGGGTAGAATGATAGCTTCTTTAATAAATGATGCTGGAAAAACTGGCTTTCCACAAGCCAAAGACCAAAGTCAGATCCTTGCCCATAATCATGCACTAAAATATAGTCAAAATGGTCCAAAGATTCAAATATTAAAACTGAAACAGTAACTTCTAGAGTAAATATTACGTAGAAATGTAAAAGATATAGTTTGTGTACAAAAAACCAAAATGCACTGAAAAAACTTCAAAGAATCAGCAACTGTTATCTTACCATTTTGAAAAGTTTCTGCACATCAAAATAAATCACAAACAGCATAAAAACAAAACCCACAATGTGGGAAAAATTATAGCTGACTGCCCCTCATACAAAGCATTGATATCTTGAAAACATGCAGAATTGATAAAAAAAAAAAAATCCTGCCCCCAAATTTCAAAGACCCAATGCGAAAATGGGGAACTGAGATGAATACACACTTTGCAGAGGAGGAAATACAGTGGCAAATGAATATGTTTTTAACTCCAGGTTTTAGAGAGTAGAATTAATACAGAGAGTTGGGATTTGACCCAGAACTCAGGCTCAGCGTGAGTGGAACCACCTCGGGCCCACATTATCTTCATTTAACCCAGGGCCCAGGCATGGCATGTGAGTGGAACTTCTTCCAAGAGACAGGCCTAATATGGAATCCTGTAGCAGTACTCCCTGTAGAGGCTAAAGGAAAGACCCACCCAGCTGATAAAGGAGCAAAATATCTTGCCAGAATTGGCACAGTGGGCTCACCTCCAAGGGCTGCAGCAAAAAGGGAGCACAGCAGCCAAGACCAAGCCAAATCCAGTTGGATGAGTTTGAACTTGAAAGATTTGGACCTGATGCTAAGATAATGACTCTACCAAAGCTCTACAGCAAAAGTCAGAAAACAGCGCTATACAAAATGACAAAGAGAAGGAGCAAAATGCATTATCAGGCCCTGAGCTCACCCAGAAGAAAGGCAGGAAACAACAGCATAAAAGAAAATGGAAATCACACACCTGAAATCTCTGAAACAATAGTGTGTGAATCAAAGAAACAAATGCAGAAAGATATAGAGGAAATAAGATCAGAAATAATTTCTGAGGTAAAAAAGAAACAATAACCATAATAAAAGAAGTACTAGGTACTTCAAAAGAAAGCGCTGATAAAAAATAGAGGAAAATAGAAAAATGATGGAATCCTTGAATGAGCAATATTGGAAAGAAGTGCAAAAACAATGCAGGAAGCAGATTAAAAGTGCTACATAGGAAAATAAAACCTAAATCACAAGATGGAAAAATCACTTGAATGAAAGTGAAGATAGAGTTTCAAGCCTTCAAGACAACATTGCAGCTAGTGAAAGGTAAGAAAAGATCTCTTAAAAACAACTAGGATACAGGAAAAATAATTCAGCATCTGCAAGACAATGCAAAGATGAACAATGTAAGGCTAGTAGGCATCAGTGAGAAAGGAGTCAATATGATTGATATAAAAAGAATATGGACAGAAGTAATAGCAGAAAACTTCCCAAATATGGGGAAACAGTTTGACATTCAGTAACTGAAGCATACAGAACTCCAAATAACATCAACCCAATTAAAACCACACCCAGATATATAATAATCAAGATCCCAGAAATCCAGGTCTGGAATGGTATACAAAAAGCCACTAGAGAAAAGAAAAAGATAACATTTAAAGGAAAACACATCATAATAATGGCAGATTTCTCTTCACAAACCATCAAGTCAAGAAGAGCATGGAGTAAAGTACTACACGTCTTGTAAGAGAACAAATTCCAGGGCCAGCCAAATAACTGAGTGGACTAAAGCACCTGTAAGCTGGTGTAGGGGCAGGGAGATTGGTCCCTGGACCTGCAGTGTCACCCCCACCCCTGAGGTGTGCTGAGACAGCAATTGAGACTGGGCATTGTAGTGTATGCCTGTAATCCCAGCTCTTGGGAGGCTGTAAACAAAGGGATCGCTACAAGTTCAATCTAGTAGTGAGATCCTGAACACCTTGAAGACCCTTCCCTGAAAAAAATGGCAAACAAATTCCAACCCAGACTGATAAATCCTGAAAACCTCTCTTTCAAGTATAATGGAGAAGTAAAATACTTCCATTATAAAGAACAACTAAAGAATTTCATGATGACAAAGCCAACCCTGCACAGACTACTAAAAGATATTTTAGAGAGGTATAAAAATGATCACAATTACATGAATGAGAATGAAAGGAACCCACCAAATTGGACAAACAGTTAAGCATGAGAGAAAAAGAAGCATATAACAGCAGTCTTTCAATTATTCTTTTGTATACAACAGCAAAATATTTCCATTAGCATATTCAAGAAATGGACTTCTCCTGCATCTTATGTGTCATGATGCTGTCCAGGTCTGGAGGGTAGATATCAAGGAAATAGCAGTAACTGAATCCTGCAGATGACACCTGGCCACCAGTAAGCATCATGGGCACTCCTGTTCACAACATACTAGAACTTTGTGTGATACACTATTCCCAAGCTGTTAAAAACTCTGGTCATATATATTTGCCATTCCAGTCCTTATGGTATGTTTTATTCCTATCATTTCTTTACCTTCATCAAAACTTTTTCTTAGTTGTTATTTTTGTATATATTAACCTATTCAAATATTATGTTAGTACTCTGAGTTGATCACAGATTTGAATATATGACACACAACATTCTGCCTCTTTGTTGGACTTGTGGTTTAATTTTAATTTTGGAATATTGTTTTGAAATATTTAATTTAATTTTAATTAATTAATATTTGATTAATTTTCTGAATATTGTTTAGTCTTAATTTTTGATCTAAGATTTATACCATATCTTTCAATTATAATCTATTTACAAGACAGGGTATGATATTTTCTCCTAGTATTAGAAATTTTTAAAAGTATATTTCCATTTTCCATTGACTTTATACTACTTCTTCCTTGCCGTTAACACATACACACACATACACACACACACACATACACACATATTTACACAAAAATATATATATAACTTGACATAAGATTAATAGAAATGTTCAGGACCTTTTAAATGAGTTCAGCTAATGTAATTATATTTTACATAATCCTACAGGCCTACCATTTTGAGAGCTCTTTACTCTTTATCCAGGAACATATAGCAACTTCTTCTGCCTCCTGGATTACTTCCTATGTGCTATGTCTAGAGGTATTAGAGTATTTCATGTTTGTAAAAAAGAAAATATTTTACTTTTCGTTTTCAAAGGTATGTTGGCTAAGTATAAAATTCAATGAGGACAGATTTTTTTTTCTCTCAGTCTTTTCAGTCTAGTTTCTTACCCATTTGCTCTTTCTTTCTTCTTCTGATGTGGAATAAGATATTATTTAATTTTGTTCTTCTATAGATATTTTTTATGTATATGTCTCATTGACTTTTTTTCTTTACAATTACTTTTGGACAATTTCATTTTTGTGTATCTTAGTATGATTTTATTCAAAGTTCTTGTGCAAAAGGTTTTTTTTTTTTCTCAGAAACGTCATGCTATAATTTCAGTTATATTTAGAAATTTTAAATCTTTAAATATTTATTGCCTATCCCTTTCTTCTTTGAGAATTCTATTTTTTACTCTCTTTTTTCTTCAGAACCGGGGATCAAACTCAGGACCTTGCACTTTCCAAATAGGCACTTGTGCCCCTGAGCTCTCTCTGCAGCCCCCTCTAGTTTGAGAATTCTAATTATACAAATATAAGTTTCTTGATTTTGCACAGAATGAACTACTATGTGACTGAGCTGTAAATTTTTTCTTCATTTTTGTTTTAGACAAATTTTTATTATTAGCATTGGGGAGGCTGAGGCAGGAGGATCACTACAAGTCTGAACTGTGTAGAGAAATCTTGTAATAAATAAATGAATAAATAAATAAATTTGTTTTAATTCTAATTTTCAGTCTCTTTAAAAATAAAAATAGATAAATAAAAAGAAGTAAAAAATCAGACTTGCTGTAGGTTGGCTCCATCTAGCGACTCCCCATGTCACGTTGAGGCACAACTAAAATCAAGCCACCAGGCAGCTGAGGAACCCAGCTCAAATCAAAAGGAAGCATGTGGAGTGAAAAACTCAGGTCCCAGCCACAAAATAGAAGTGGTCAAAAGCTCAGTGGAACTAAGGGTATAGGTTTAGTGGGATTATCAACACTGCCATAGTTCTACTGCTGGCTTCCTGGAACCAATTAACATATCTATCTATGTATGGCTTTATCTATCCCATCTGCTAATTATAAGAACAGAGATACATCCTGAAATCCTTTTTTCTCTGCTTTTCTTCCTTTCTTTGATTTTTATTGTTTTTGTTTTTTTATTGTTCACTCTTATTTTTATGAGTGGAACAGTGCTGTTGGCGTTTTTCTTCTATTCTTTTTTCTTGCATCTTTCTTTCCCTCCTTTCTGCTTCATCACTTTCCAAAGCTTCTGTAATCTTTTGTCCTCCAACCTTGTCTCCATTTTCCTTCTTTTTACTCTGTTGCACCATAAACCTCCCTGGCCACTTTAAATTTTCTTTCTGAAGAGTTAAATCACCATGTTGCGGACATATTTACTATATAATTTTTTTGATTTTTTAAGATACGATTGTATAACTACAAATGTATTCATATGGTTAAAGGTAGAAAATTAATGCTTAGCATAGTATGTCATTTTCTAGGATATCTTTGGTGCTAGTATTATTTCTCATTTTACTGCTTTATCTAAAGTGACATAACTACTCTAATCAGCTGCTCTTCCTTGTATGCCAACAATAAGATTGGCTGAGGGCCATAAACAACATTATTGGCCAATGTCAAGCAAAAATGGTTAGGCCAAATAGATAGCAATTTCTCATCCTCAGTAAATTGAAGGCATGGGATGCAGCAACAGACTCAAAATCCAAAATCAAGCTACACCTGAAAGTGTTCTCTTAGAAACAGGCACTTATAAAGAATTATCAATATTGCATATACAAATACATACCATAACCAATATGCAAGCATCAGTGCAGGAATTATACAAAAAAAATAGAATCTGGCTTCCAACTCTTCAAAGGAAAACAAAAGAGGCAACAAAGTGGAACAAATCAAAAGCCACACACCTGGACTCTTTAAAGAGGAAACAATGGAAGCAACAAACAGATTAATGTGGCTATAGTAAAAATCAAGTCATAAATAACTTACAGCTTCAGAGATGATGATAGTAACGCATGACATAATTAGTGAATCAAGAATGGCTACAAACACAAAGAACAGGAGCGTAGAAAAATGTTGGAAAAATGTTGGAATCCTTGCAAAAGATTTGACAAGATATCCATAGCACTAAAAAATTTATTGAAAGTATACACATCAGAATTATATGCACAGAATATCACATATATAAAGCAGAATTTCTTAAAAATAGAAAGGAACCATGGTAAATCGATCTAAAAGCTGCTAAATGTGCAAAGAAAAATAAGATATAACAGAGTAAACATAAAATCAGGAGATAATGTAAATTACAATAAAAATACTCTTCACAGAAATAATGGCAGAAAACTTAGCAAGCATGGCAAAAGAATTCAACATACCAGTGAGTGAATCATATAGAATCCTAATTAGCTGTGATTTTAAAAATTCCACAAGTCCTAAAATTCAGCACAAGAACAGAATATTCAAATCTGTCAAGAGAAGATACGGATAGCTCAGTGAACTAAGTGCCTGCTTAGGCAAGTGCAGGGACTGGAGTTTGATCCCTGGTATTGTATGCTGTACCGGCCTGCCCTGGGGTGCGCTGGCAGCTATGGTGGAACACACCTGTAATCCCAGTGCGGCTTGAGAGGGTGATGGAGTGGGGCTGACAGCCTGGAGCCTTGAGAGAGAGCTCTCCATAAATTGCACAAGCTGACCTTGAACTTCTGAGTCTACTGCCTCTGCCTCCTAAGCAGCTGTAATTAGAGGTCTGCACCACCACACAAAGCTGAGTAAACTAATTTTTGAGATTAATTTTATTCATCTGCTTTTTAACAAGGATAGAAGTACAAGGACAGAATTACTAGCACTGGATGAAGGTACCTTAACATGGGGAAGCTTTAAATTTTGACATGCACAGACCTTAAGCAGGGCCCAGTTTTTTTCCTGGATTTTGGAAATTCCCAGGCAACAGAGGCTGAAAAGGAAATCTATAACCAGGTAGTACTGAAAGATGCAGAAGGCATCTTGATGGACTTGCAGTCATACAGAGGAGCTGGCCATGAAATACAAGAGTAAATCCAACATCCAGCAGATGAAAAGTTGCAAGAGAAGGCATAGGGTGCAGTTGTTCCATTAGTAGGAAAACTAAAGAGATTTTATGAATTCTCTCAGAGGTAAGAACCTGCATTAGGAGGCCTTCTGAGAGCCTTTACCAGTCCCGCATATGCACCGACCGAGCATCTAGAGCGAGAGCAGGCTCTTGCTAAACAGTTTGCAGAAATTCTTCATTTTTCCCTCCTCTTTGATGAACTCAAGATGAGAAATCCTGCAGTACAGAATTATTTCAGCTATGATAGAAGAATGTTGAGTCAAATGAGGGTTAATAATGTGCCAGCAGAAGGAGAAAATGAAGTGAATAATGAATTGACAAATCGAATATCTTTGTTTTACACTGAGGCAACCCCTATGTTGAAAATCTTAAGTGACTCTACAACAAAGTTTGTATCAGAGAATAAAAACTTACCAATAGAAAACACCTCTGACTATTTAAGCACCATGGCTAGTGTATGCAGTGTCATGCTGGAAAAACAAGAACACAGAAGCAGATTTACAAATGAAGAGACAGTATCATTCTACTTGAGGGTAATGGTGGGGGGCATAATACTGTATGACCACGTACAACCAGGGGAAGCATTTACCAGAACATCCAAAACTGATACGAAAGGTTGTACCAAAGTTCTTAAGGAACAACCTCCTAATAGTGTAGAACGTCTTATAAATGCTCTTAAGTCCACAACAAAACATTTGAATGATGAGACTACCTCAGAGCAAATTAAATCCATGTTACAATAACAGCTCTGGAGTAAGCACCTGCTATAGACAGAAGACAGTATTTTGCAGTGACTGAGAAGGAACAGCTTTTAGTGATTGCAATTATTATCACATTTATTCTTACTTTTATTTCATTCCTCTGTTGTACTTCCCTCTTTTTTAATCATGTTCTTGCCTTCTTTTCTGTGCCAAAATCAGTAGTTGCACTCTGGAAGGAATGTGTCCTTTCAGACAAGCCATCTAAGGCAGCTAATTATGCATTGCATTAGGTTCTCTACTGAGTAAACTTCCATGACTTCAACTACATATTTTTAAATGTGGATTTTTTTACATTAGTATTGTTTCTCTTCCATGACAAAACTGTATATTCTGCTATTTAAAAACCCCCAATGGTTTGCCCACCCACAACCCCCACCATTGGGTGCATAGGTAGGACCTCTTGACCTGCACCACCCTGCCCCACTACTGGAACTCCTTCCCCGCCCACAACTCAAAACTAGTGGACGTGCAGGTAGGATCACTTGGATGGCACCCCCACACTGCCTGCCAACAGAATTCGCTCCCCATGCAGAACCCAAGACTGGCAGGCCCAAGAATCTGGGCCTGTGCCCTACCTCATACCCCCACCACTGGAACCTCTTCATCACCCAGACTCAAGACCCAGCATCAACTGTAGAATCCTGCAGCAAAATTCCCTGCAGAGAGGCTGGGGTAAGATCCTCCAAGCTAATCCTGGAGGTGAACATCTTACCAGAGGAGCACAGCTACCACTCTGCAATGACCTACAGGAGGAAGAAGCTGCGCACAGCATCCAGACCCAGCCAGGCAAATCTGTACAAGATTGAACTTGCTAGATCTGGACCCAAATTACAGTAGTCACTAAAGCCATAACTTCACCAATTTCTACACCAAAGGTCAGAGGTCACTTCTATACAAAACGACAAACAGAAGGAACAAGATGCAATCTCAGGCCATAAGCCCACCCAGAACAAATATAGAGACACTAGCACGAAAGAAAATGGGAATCACACAGCTGAAATCTCTGAATAAATAACATCAGAAATAAAGAAACAAATGCAGGAACATGTAGAGGAACTCAGATGAGAAATAACCTCTGAAGTGAAAAACGAAATCTCTGAATTAATAGATTCTGAAGGAAAAAACTGTAAAAAAAACAATATAGAGAGAATCAGATCAGAAATAATCTCTGAAGTAAAAAAGACATCTGTGACTTAATAGCGTCTAAGTAAAGGAACAACTGCAGAAAAGTAGAAAGGAAATCAGATCAGAAATAATCTCTGAAGTACAAAAAAAAAGGATAACTATAATGAAAGACTTAATAAATGCTTCTAAAGAAAACATTGTCAAAAAATTTGAGGAGAATAGAAAAATGATGGAATCCATGAATGAGCAATACAGGAAAGAAATACATCCCATGAAGCAGTTTCAAAGAGATATACAGGAAAATAAAATCTCAATCCCAAGCTGGCAACACCACATGAACAAAAGTGAACACAGAGTTTCAGATCTTGAAGAAACAGTCACAGCTAGTGAAAAGGTAAGAAAGGATCTCTTTAAAATAACTAGGATGCAGGAAAAAATAAATCAGCATCCACAAGATAATGCAAAGGTTTAAAAAAAAGTGAGACTAATAGGCATCAATGAGAAAGAAGGAGTCAATATAAATTATATAAAAAGAATAGGGGCAGAAGTAATATAAGAATAGCAGATATCTAGAAGAATAGCAATATAGAAGAATAACAGCAGATATTTCTTCACCCTGAAAACTCTCTTTCCAGTATGGGGAGAACTGCAATACTTTCATAACAAAGAACAACTAAAGAATGTCATAATGTCAAAGCCAACCCTATACAGAATACTAAAAAATATTTTAGGCAGAGGCCAAAATGACCCAAACTCCATGAGTGATAGGAGAAAGAATGCACCAAATAGGGCAACCAATTAAACACAGGAGGAAAATGGTAAACAGTAGTATCAATCATAAGTCAATACATTTCAGTTATATCAATGTAAATGTAAATGGACCTAATCCTCCAATTGAAAGAAATAGACTGACAGAAGAATTAGGAAGCAAAATCCAATAATATGCTGTATACAAGAAACACACTTAACTCATAAAGAAAATCATAGGCTGAAAGCTAAAAGATGGAGAACAATACTACATGCCCCAGCACCTCAGAAGAAAAGCGGGGTTAGCAATCCTGTTTGCAGACAGTCTGGACTTCAACCCAAGACTGATCAAACAAAATAGAGAGCTACTACATACTGGTTAGAGGAAAAATTCAAAACAAAGAGGTAACACTCATAAAATGTACGCACCCAACTCAGGAGCACCGAGTCATGTTAATGCACATGAAAAAACTAATATCCAATACCACAGTCTTAACAGAAGACCTTAACACCCCTTTATTCCAAAAAGATAGGGCAAGCAGACAAAAAAAATTAGCCAAGAAGTAGTAGATCTGAATCAGAACTTGGAACAACTGGACTTAGTGGGCATAGAAAGAATGTTCCACCAAGCCCCTTCTGGATACACATTTTTTTTCAGATGCACACGGGGCATTTTCTAAAATAGACCACATATGCTAGCCCATAGGTCATAGTTAAGTATATGCACGAAAATAGAAATTATCCCATGCATATTACCTGACAACAGTGCAGTGAAACTGGAAAAGAATGACAAAAGAAACCTCAAAAGTCCCAGAAATATATGGAAATAAACAACATCCTTCTCAGCAACCAATAGGTTACAGATGAAATTAAACAATACTTGTAATTTAATGAAAATTCAAACACAACCTACTGGAATTTATGGGATGCAATGAAAGCAGTTCTTAGAGGGAAATCTATAGCTCTGAACTCACACATTAAAAATACAGAATGGGAAAAAAAATAAATCCTCATGCTGCACCTAAACCATCTAAAAAAGAAAGAGCAAATCAAACCCAAAGCCTAATATGGGAGAAAATTATAAAGATTAGAGCAGAAATTAATTCAATCAAAACAAAGAATATGATACAAAGAACTAATGAATCAAAAAGCTGGTTCATTCAAAGATTAAATGAAATTAACAAGCCCTAGCTAACCTCATCAAAAAGAAGAAAGAGAGGATTCAAATTCAAGCAATAAGAAACGAAAAGTTTGAAATTACCACAGACCCAGTAGAGATTCAGAGGATCATTAATAGCTACTTGGAAAAACTTTACTATCACAAAATAGAAGACACAGTGAAATGGACAGATTTCTAGAAAGGTATAACTTACTAAAACTGAATCAAGAAGATACAAGAACTCTCAATAACCCAACAACAGTCAATGAAATACAAAATGTGCATGGGTTTGAACCCTGGTCCTGAAAAAAAAAGAAAGGAATACAAAATGTGTAAAAAAAAAAAAAAAAAAAAGTCCGGGTCCTGATGGATTCACCGCTGAATTCTATAAGACATGCACAAAAGATATAATCCCAATACTCCTCAAACTGTTCAATGAGAGTGAAAAGGAAATAATCCTGCTAAAATCATTCCTGGAGACAAGTATTATACCAAAACCAGAGAAAAATACAATAAAGGATACCTACAGGCCAATTTCTGTGATAAACATAAGTGTAAAAATCCTCAATAAAATACTCACCAATAGTGTACAGCAAATTATCAAGAAGATTATACACCATGACCACGTAGGATTCATCCCAGTGATGTAAGGATGACCCAATATACACAAAGCCATAAATGTAATACATTACATTAGTAGAGCCAAAGCCAAAAATCACGTGATCATTTCAATTGATGCAGAAAAGCCTTCTGACAAAGTCCAAAACCCATTCATGTTCCAAATCCTACAGAAAATTGGAATACATGGCCTCTATCTGAATCTGGCAAAACCATCTATGACAATCAAGGACTGCAAGGATGGTTCAACATACACAAATATATAAATACAATACACTATATCAATACAGCCAAATCCAAAAACCATATGATCATCTCAATTGATGGAGAAAAGGTTTTTGACAAAGTCCAACATTCATTCATGTGCAAAGTCCTACAAAAAAATTGAAATACATGGCCTCTACCTCGATCTGATGAAAGCTATTTAGAACAATCCAACAGTTACCATAATTCTAAATGAAGAAAAACTGAAGTCTTTTACTCTTAGATCTGATACAAGACTAGGATATCCTGTACCACCACTCCTATTCAATATAGTTCTGGAATCATTAGCTAGAGCCATTATACAAGAGAGAGAGAGAAATAAAAGGAATAAGAATAGGTAAAGAAGTAGTTAACATATCATTATCAGCTGATGATATGATACTCTACTTGTAAGAAGCAAAAAACTCTACCATGAATCTGCTAGAATTAATATGCAAATTCAAAAGCATAGGAGGATACAAAGTCAGTACACAAAAGTCAAGAGCATTCCTCTACACAGATAACAAACATACTGACATGGAAATTAGAGAAACAACACCTTTTACAATAGCACCATGGAAAATGAAATACTTAGGAATTAATCTAACTAAAGAAGTAAAAGATCTATTCAATGAGAATGACAGTACTCTGAAAAAAAGAGATCCCAGAGGATTTCAGAAAATGGAAAAATGTTCCCTGCTTCTTGATAAGATGAAATAACATTGTGAAGCTGACCATAGTCCTAATATTGTTACACAGATTTAATGCAATCCCTATCAAAATACCATCAATATACCTCACAGTCCTAGAGAAATCATTCCTAAAATTTATTTGGAACCAGAAAAGACCTAGAATAGCAAAGTCAGTCCTCGGTATCAAAGATAAGGCAGGAAGCATTACAATTGCTGACTTAAAATTATACTACAAAGCCACAGTGGTATGGTATTGGGGCGTTCTCTGGGGTGGGCACAGCCCAGTGGGTTCTCCATGTTGTGAGCCAGGTCCCAAGGTCCACAGAGATCCTAAAGTTAAGATAAAGGCAGCCCATAGAGTACGAAAGGGTTCCCTGCCTCAAGACCCAAGAGCAGCACAGGAGACATCTCATATCAAGGGTAGCTCCAGGTAGGAGGACAGCTATGTGTACCTTCGGCCAGGATGGAAACACCATGTGGGAAATAAGAGACATTAGAGGGCGGAGAGAAAAAGAAGGGAGGATCTCTGGAGCCACCAGAGGAGGTCCCGAGGACAGCAGTGCACACGCGGAGCCTGGCCACAGGAAGCCGGACATGAGCTGCCTTGGGAGAAGAGATGTCGAGCCAGCAGAGATGCTGAGGTGGGAGTGAGGTGGGAGAAAAAGCGGAGCAAGGACAGTGAAGTGGACGCAGATGGAACACAGAGGCCAGTACTTTGCCCCCGCCTACCAGCCCCTTCCTGAGCGAGTGCGCTTCTTTTATGATGGAAAGCCCATGAAGTTGAGCCTGACAGCTGAAGAGGCTGCCTCTCTTTCTGGGAAAATGTTGGGTCATGAATATACACCGAAGAAAGTTTTCCAAAATAACTTCTTCAATGACTGGCTAAAGGAAATGACCGTAGAGGAGCGATCCCTCATCAAGCACCTCGACAAATGTGACTTCATGGAGATCCACAGGTACTTTATAGAAAAGGCTGCATCATGGCAAGCCCTCCCCAGGGAGGAGAAGCAGAAGTTAAAAGAAGAGGCAGAAAAACTTGATTACAAGTTTGGCTACTGTAGTTTAGATGGCCACCGAGAAAAAAAATAGGCAATTTTAAGACAGAGCCACCTGGGCTATTCTGTGGCCGTGGAGACCATCCCAAGATGGGGATGTTGAAGAGGAGGATCGGGCCAGAGGATGTGGTCAACTGCAGCAGGACTCAAAGATCCCTGAGCCCCCAGCAGGGCATCAGTGGAAAAGAAGTGTGCTCGGATAACAGTCGCGTGGCTGGCGGTATGGACAGAGAACGTCCAGAATTCCATCAAGTACGTCACGCTGAACCCCAGCTCGAAGATAAAGGGAAAAAAAGATTGGCAAAAGTAAGAGATAGCTCGGTGCCTGAAGGGGGTTGTAGATGAAATCTGCTCTCAGTATCCGACCGCTGGGAAGTCTCAGAAAATGAAGAAAAGACAGTGGGGTGTGGCCCTTTGTTTCACTGATAAGTTGGTGCTGCGAACCGGAAATGAGGAGGAAGGTGAGACAGCTGACAAAGTGGGCTGCTGCTCTCTCCCCATAGAGCACATCCGACTACACATGCCTGCTGATGGCCACAAGCACATGGTGGAGCTGGACTTCCTAGGAAATGGGCTCAATCCACTACTATAACTGGGTGCCAGTGGAGAAGCTTGTGTTCCAGAACTTACAGCTATTCATGGAGAACAAGGACGCTGGGGAGGACCTTTTCGATAAATTGACTGTAAGCCTGCTTGCATTTTCCAAGCATCTGTGGACAGCAGGAGCCAGGGAACCGAGTGGTGGTGCTGAGTCTAGCTTCATCCTTGTCCCCAGCTAGGCCCTGGTTTCTGTTTTGGCCCAGCAGCTGAAGTACTCTTTCTTTCCTCCTGCAGAAAGTCAGGCATTGCTTGGGGAGATATGGTCCCCAGGGAAGCCCTGTTGATGGGGTCATCTCCTCCCTCACAAACAGACTTCTGGCCTGAATAAGCACCTGCAGGACTTGATGGATGGGCTGATATCCAATATGTTCTATACTTACAATGCCTCTATTGTACTCCAGGAGCAGCTGTGGGTGCCCACCAGAGCTGAAGACAGTATAGCCGCCAAGATCCTAGCTTACAATTGGGTGAACCGGGCCGTGGCCATCCTCTGCAACCATCAGCGAGCGACTCCCAAGACCTTTGAGAAGTCAACAAGGAATCTCCAGACAAAGATCCAAGCAAAGAAGACCAGGATAGCTGAGGTCCAGGAGGAGCTAAGAAAGGCTGAAGCTGACTACAGAATCAAAGTGGATGGCAAGTCCAAAAGCATCCTGAAGAAGAAGCAGAGGCTGTTGTAGAAGCTGGAAGAGCAGCTGGTCCACTTGAGTACCCAGGCCATAGATAAAGAGGAGAACATGCAAGTGGCCTTGGGTACATCCAAGCTCAGCTACCTGGACTCCAGGATTAGCATTGCCTGGTGTAAATGGTTTAGATTTCCCATGGGAAAAATTTACAGCAAGACACAGAGAGCAAAGTTTGCCTTGGCCCTTGCTATGGTGGATGAAGACTTTGAGTTCTGAATGACTACAATGCCCTGGGATTTTTCACGTGGCTGATGCACTGGTAGAGCAATATGGACAGTTTTGTAAATAAAATATTCTTCCAGGTGAAAAAAAAAATTATTGCAACTGTCCTACTAACATGTTTTGAATCTCTCATTGCTATTTCTTTCTCACTAAACAATAAAAAAATCAAAAAAGTATAAGAAATTAGAAAAAACAAAGCAATTTGGAAAGGAGAGCAAACAAACTGAAGCTTCTTTAAATATGCCAGTAGAAATGCACAGTTGTCCAAACCATCCTGCTTCCATACATAGGTAAATCTCTTTACTTCACTCCCTCTCCTGTCCCTCTCAACTCAGTAAGTCTTTCCTTCTGAATAAGTTCAGTTCCTTTTCACAGCATATACTGTACCATTCAGATTCCATTTTTCTCTTTCAGGTTCTTACACTAAGGAAACAATATAATGTTTGTGCTTGCAGGCCTCCTTTATTTCACTTAAGAGTATATTTTCTAGTTACATCCATTTACTGACAAAAGACTCAAATCTATCACATTTTATAGCTGAACAATACTCCATTGTGTAAAAATAACACATTTCTTTGTTCATTCCTCAGTTGATGGGCATCTGGGTTGTTTACAGGATTTAGCTATGGCAAATTGTGCTGCTATAGACCTGCATGCACATGTAGCACCATGGTATGAAGTTTTCAGATCTTCTGGAAAAATACCCAGGAGGGAAATAACTGAATTGAATGGAATCTCCAATCCTAGCATTTGGAAGATTCTCCACACTGATTTCCATACTGACTGTACCAGTCTGCACTCCTACCAACAGTGGAGAAAGGTTTCTTTTTACCCACAGCCTCTTCAGCATTTGTTACTGGCTGATTTCTTGACGCTAATTATTCTTTCTGGGGTGAGAGAGAATCTCAGTGTTGTTTTAATCTGCATTTCTCAAATGACCAATGATGCTGAACATTTGTTCATATATGTCCTTGCCATTTGTATCTCTTCCTCTGAGAAGTGTATACTCATTTCAGATCCTCAGTTTTGGATTGCATCTTTGAATTTGGGGACCTGATTTCTTTAATTCTTTATATGTTATAGATAGGTCTTTGTTGGAGGGACAGACAGTTGGCTATAATTTTTTGCCAGTTTTTAAGTTTCTTTTTATTCTTTTGGAGATTTTCTTTTTTCTTTCTTTTTTTTTCCAAAGACTTTCTTTCTTTCTTTCTTTCTTTCTTTCTTTCTTTATTTATTTATTTATTTATTTATTTATTTATATTATAGCCAGCTCAGCCTGCTCTGGAGACGGAGCTGGCACAGCATGTGGTCTCTGTGGTTGCCTAAGCTTGCCTAAGCAGGCACTTTGACCACTGAGCTATCTCACTGGCCCAAACTTTTTTTTTTTTTTTGCAGTACTGAGAATTGAACTCAGGACCCTGCACTTGCCAGTCAAGTGCTTATTCTTTGGAGATTTTCTTTGAAGTGTAGACATTTTTCAAAAAGTTGAGATCCATGCTGTCAATTCTTTGACGTATATCCTGTGCAGTTTGCTTATGGTTCATAAACTCTCTACTTATCCCTCTGTTTTTATGATTTCTACCTATGTTTTCTTCTAGAAGATTTAGTGGTTCTGTTTTGTCATTTCATTCTTTGATCCATTTTGACTGTAGCTTTCTGAATGGTAATACACGGGTCTAATTTTAGCCTTTGCCATATGGAAAGTCAGTTTTTCCAGCACCATTTATTAAAGAGCCTCTCTTTTTTCCAGTGTGCATGTTTGGTCCTTTTATCAAAGATAAGGCTGCTGAATGTGTTTGCAGGTGTATCCGTGTCTTCTAATCTGTTCCAATGCCCCTGAGGTCTGTCCGTATGCTAGTACCATGCTCATTTCATCATAGCAGCTTTGTAGTACAATTTCAGGTCAGGGATTGTGATACCATCTGTCTTTCCTCTGTTTCCCAGGATTGCTTTTGATACTCTGGGTCCCCTCTAATTCTAATTGTATTTGAGGAAAGTTTTCTCTAGCACTGAGAAATATGCTAATAGTATTTTAATGTGGACTGCATTGAATCTGTATTATAATTTCAGGCATATGGTCATTTTCAGTGTTCATTCTTCCAATCCAGGAGTAGAGAATATTTTTCTTTTTTCTCAAAATCTCTTAAATTTCTATTCTCAGAGTACTTTAATTTTCACTGTATAAATCTTTTATATACTTCGTGAGATTTATTCCTAAGTATTTCATTTTCTTGGATGTTATTATGAAATGTATGATTTCTGAAATTTCTCTCTTAGTGTATCTATTTTTTGTGTACAAAAATGCCACTGAAGGGTAAGTGAAATAACTCAGCAAACAAAAACACCTGCATAGGCAAGCTCAAGTAAGTGAAGCCTGCGGTTTGATTCCTGGCACTACATGTTACACCAGCCTCACCCCACAGCAAGCTGAGCCAGTCAGTGTTGAAATGTAGTGGCACACACCTGTAATCCCAGCACTGGGGAGGCGGAAAGCAGGAGGACCACCTGAGTCCAAGCTACATAGTGAGACCCTGCAATAATCAAATACATTTAAAAAGAAACAAAATTCTACTGATTTTGGGGGTGTTGACTTTGTATCCTGGTATGTTGCTGAATTTAGTGTTTACATCTACAAGACTTTTGGTGCAGATTTTGGGGTCCTCCATGTAGAGTTTCTATCATTTGTAAATAATGATAATTTCACTTCTTTTCCAATCCTTATACCCTTTGCATCTCTCTTATCTAATTGTTCTGTCTAATGTTTCCAGAACTATATTAAATGAAATGCCAAAGCTCAGTCAGGAAGATATGCAAACTCTGAATAACCCAATGAGAAATGAAAGCGAAATATAATTTTAAAACTATCAACAAAGAAAAGCTCAGGTCCAGATAGATTCACAACAGTATTGTACAAGAAATCTAGAGATTTAATACCAACTTTTGTCAAACTTTTCAATTAAATTGAAAGTGAAGCAATTCCCCCAACTCATTTCTGGAGGCAAGCATTACTCTGATTACAAAACCAGAGAAATACTGAACTAAAAACAAGGACTAAAAATGAGAACATGGATCCAAAAATCCTCTATAAATTACTAGTACACAGAATGCAGCAAATCAAGAAGATTATACAATATGACCAAGTGGGATTCATTCCATGAACGGAGGGATGCTTCATTATGCACAAACCCATAAATGATGCCTTTTTCTGAGACATCATATATCTTCTAACTTTTTTTGTCTTTCTGAGACACAATTTCCACTATAAAGTTCAGGCTAGCGTTGAACTAATTTTGTAGCTCAGGTTGAAATCAAACAAGTAGCGATCCTCCAGTTTAAATCATCAGAGTGTTCAGATTATAGGCACATACTGCCTTGCCTGACCTATCGCATATTTTAGAAAATACTTAGGACAATATTTTTAAGTAAAAGTAGTGATTTAAGTTAATTTTGTCACAGGTTAACATGTTAATAATTTGATTTTAAACAAGAAGGGGCCGGCATGGAAAGAAATAATTTTTTTATTTGATATCTTAAACTTCTAAAAAATTACTTGATTTGCTTTTACATATTTCATTTGCAAACTATACAGCTGAATGCTGTAGCTATAGGGAGTAGGCATTTTAGTATGATATTAGAGTGTTACATTTTTCTAGAAATACCATATGTGTCTTATTGAACATTATTATCTGTGGTAACTGAGTTATTTTTTCAAATTGTTAAGCACACTTTCCTTTGTGATTTTAGTCCATGCGTCAGGGATTTTACTTCTATTCTTAAACTTTTTTTGGTGTTTTTCTTCTAATTTTGATTTGAAGTGAACGATAAACCATTTCCAGTATGGCTGGAAGGATGAATCTGGGGTAATGCTCCAAGTAGCATAATCCCCTCCTGCCAGCCGATAGGTCTTGAATGGGAACCTTTGGGTGTCATTCAGAACAAAGTTAATATTACTTGCCACTGCAGTTGAACAACAGTTAATGTCAAACTCATCTGTTTTATGCCAATGCCACCCACTGACAGCCATTGGACGGTGGAAATGAACACTGTGGTCTCCTTCATGTGCAGGAAGTGTATTGGTACAAATTGCATTACAGAAGGGACATTGTTTCCAGCAGCCACAGAGTTGATCAGAAAGGATTTTCTCAATTTGAGAAATCATTTCATCAGTAAGCATACTTGAACAATTCTGCTCAACACTCTTTATTGCAGAATCCAAAGCTGTACTCATGGAGTCTTTGAGAAAATCTATATCTTTTATTTCCTGGTGTTCAATGCTTTGGAGATGTGCTCGGGGAAAGACCAAGTTGCTCCCCAGGTGATCACAGAATAAATCCAACCACTCTGATGCAGTGCTGCCTTTATCTTTAGCCTGTGCTGTGGACTCATAAATAGCATGGAGGATGGCATTCTTAACGGCATCTAAATTCATTTTTAAAAAACTCTTTATTTTTTTTCCTTCTTCTGAACAGTACCTTTTAATATGCATTTTAATGTAACCACTAAAAAAAGACTTTGGCTCATGAATGTATTGCCAATAGTTATCAAAGTTTTCTTGCTCAGCCAGATAGATGAGAATGTGTTTCTCCAGATTAGCCCTGTTTCCACTGAATGCATGGCAGGTAGCCTGAATGTCGCCAGAAACTTTAGGGGCCATGTTGTCCCATATGGTGGTAGAAATAGCAGGAATGAGCTTTTTCCACAGAAAATCTACAAATGATTTGATAGAGGTTGCTCCTTGGCTGGAGATCTTGAAACTTGTGAGGAAATCATCTTTTTTTCTTTCCAGATAGTGCACAGGATTACTTTCTTTTATGAATGCACTATGAATATCCTCAAAACTTTTTGATGCTCTTTCAAATAAATAAAAAGATAAGTCCATAATATATCTGCTTTTATAAGAGAATCTTTCACTTGTAGGTGCGGATGACACTTCTTCTTCTATTATTTTCAGAATTTCATGGAAATCACTTTCATTGTAATCACGATGTTGCTTCCAAATATTATTAATAGTTTCATTAAATTTTGATAAAATGCACTCAGTAGTTTTATTAATTAGCTTTTCATCTTCTACCTGTAAATGATTTTTTGAACCTAACCAATTTCTGCTCCTTTTAATATGTTCATCATAATTGATTTCAAATTGTTTTCCAGAAACTCCCTTTAACTTGTTCGTCAAGTGTTTTTCCTTTCTAAAATGCTCCAAAAGGATGTTTTCAGAATCTGTCTCAATGTTAGGTTCCCTTACTGGAGGAAGACTTGAGGCCACATCATAGACCCATTTACTCCAAAGCTCATTGAATTTATCCTGTAACTCTTCCTCACTCAATTCCTTGCCTTTCACGCTTAAAGCCAACTCTCGGCTCCTTATCAATATTTCATTTTCATAAGTCATCTTCTGGTCATCCAGTTTTTGTTGACATTTCTTAAGATCAATTCGTTTATTGGCTTCTTTTTTAGCATCTGAAACAAGTGTATCCTTAAGGATGAATAACTTATTTTCAAAGCTTCCTTTCCACTGAATCATGATTTCACTTTCTGGGACTTCATTAAAATATTTCTCAAGATCTTCCTTAATGGTGTCATATGTATGTTCAATGGGATCTTCAAGTGAGCTTCTTTGGATTTCCTGGATTTTTCCATTCTGAATCTGATTGTTGAGCTGATTCTGCAACTGCAGCACGTGACTCCTGAGTTTCCAGGACCACTGGTTATACATGGATTCCAGCTTGCTCATGGCCATGACCTCTCGAGTATTTCTGAAGCTGAAAATAAAGTTCTCACTGACTAGGGCTCTCCACAAATCTTCCACTCGGTATTTCACATCTGAAATCTTCATATTTCCCCTAGATTCCTGCTTAGCTATCAAAAGAATTGTATTTTTTAGTTCTTGGACATTGTGACTGTAGCGAGGATTAGGAGGAGCCATTGGGGGATTGCCATCCCACAGGTGAGCAAAATAGTGCACATGAGTATTGACATCAAATTTGATGACATCACTGAAGCAGAATACATTTGAACACTGTTCTTGCTCAGCAGCCAATGCTGCCATTTCATTGAGTTTCTGCTGTAGCTGCCTTCGTCCTTCCATGGTTTGCTCTCGAGCTGTAACTTCTCCAACATTCTGATGGACAAAAAGGCAACTTGGGGAGATTTTCACTTGTTTCATTCTCAGAAAAGCTTGAACAGCTATTTGTAGGATATCCTGCATCTCTGATGGATTCTCACCAAAAATATTGATTAGGGTCAAGTTTCCAAGTCCAATGACAAATGTTGCCAACTCATTGTCCCTATTCTGGGATCTGCTATTGAGTTCAGGGGCCCTAAGTCCTTCTGTGTCTACAACCAACAGAAAGTCAAATCCAAGTTCCCCTGTAAAGGTCTCATCCACCTTTAGGAGCTGCATGTAAGCGCCCCTGGTACACCTGCCTGCACTGACACTGAACTGCAGCCCAAAAAGGGCATTCAGCAGGGTTGACTTCCCTGAACTCTGCAGGCCAAGGATAGAAAGAACAAAAAGCCGCTTTCCTGGAAGCTTCTCAGAGACCTTGTCAAATACAGCTGCTACCCATTTCAAAGGCACATAGGAAGCATCCCCATCCATCAGCTCAATGGGCATGCCAGAGAGCATCAGGTCTGCAGCAATTTGGGGAAGGCAGTGAAAAAGAGTATCTCTTTGGGGGCAAGTTTCTTCCAGAGCTTCATACATCTGCCCAACTTCTCTCAGAAGCTGCTCAATTCCCAAGGTACAGTCACTAATCTCGGTGTAGATGGCTGTTGCCTCATTATTCAAGAGGTCCAGGGAGTTGCTCTTCTGTGTCTTTTGCTTTTCTGCTTGTAGCTTTGACCACAAAGATCTTTGTTTCTCTTGTAGTTTTTCCAAGTGTCCTCTTGTGTGGCTATCCAAAAAAATACTCAGCCAGTGCAAAAAGTAGAGTTTGATATCAATTTCAGAGGGTTGTCGCAAAATTTGTAGAAAAGATAGCATTATCTCATTAGGATATAATGCTTTTTGCAACTGTTCCTGCCTTATTCTTTGCTTTTCCTCCTCAATATCACACTTGTGCTGCTCAATGCTCCTGTTCCCCTTCTCTCTTAGATGATAGAGTTCTTTGTCTTTTTTACACCAAAGATGCCAAAGTTCACCCTGTAGGGGTAGTACAGTTTTCTTAATGTGAGATAAGTTTATTTCTCCCAGGAGAGCCATTATAATCTCTGCCTTATCTTTGGCTTCCTTGCACTCTTTCTGGTCTTCATCAATAACAAATCCTTGCTTGCGAGCAATGGGGGAGCAGTCTTCCAAGCTGCGAACAGCCCCAGTGAACCCTAGCAGACGTCTGATTGCAATAGTGATCTCTTCTGTTAAGTCTGCCTCATTTCTATTCCTCAGGCCAATTTTTATTTTTCTAGCAGACATATTGACATTCTTCTTTTCTCTGTCATCAAGTAAGCAGATCAATGGTGACTTTGAAGACTGCCACAGGTCACGGACAATTTCTTTGTTTTCTTTGCTGTCATCAGAGGCTGACATGAGAATCACAATGAGAGAAGAAACCTCCTGCAGGAAAGCAAGCTGCTGCTTATGTTCCTTTGCATCTCCATGAAGATTGGTGAAGGCCACACAGTTGTCAAATCTGTTCTCATCTTCTGCTCCAGGACAGAACCAGCAGATTTCCACCACACCTCCAATCAAGAGACAGTCCTTGGTGCTTCCTTTGCAGTGACGGTGAAAAAATACATCATGTTTATGTTTACTGAGAAGACAGTTCATGATCTGAGATTTGGAAGCAGAGAGGCCATTTCCAACTCTAATGAAGGACACAATGGAGGTGGGCACAGAGCACATCTGCTGGTTATGAAAACTGCACCTTCCTTGTTGGGATTTCTCTGAGTGCTGCCAACTCCTCCTAATTTGCCTGAGACACCAGAGACAGAATTCAATTTGTGAAGTACAAGGGTTGGGCACCAACAGTGGGAGGGCAAATTGACAAATGGAAAGTTTTCCCAAAATATATTGTCTGGCAAAGTCATCTGCACAGTGAAAAATTGCCATCTGGATGTCCATTGGGTGAATATGTGGCTTGGATTTGGTGGTAACAGGGTTATTACCATCAACAAAACTGTCTTCATATGGATCAGAATCTTCATTTTCCTCATCAGAGGCACTTTGATAAACATGATGGTCTATATTTTCTTCTTCTCTGAAGACCAGATATCTGAACTCATAATCAAACATCAGTAGCTTCTGTAGGAAATAGAATGGAAGCTCCCTTTCAGAACTTGGCTGGCTCCTGTGCAGCGAAGTCTTGTAGACCAGATGGAAGTCCGCTCTGCCCATCCTCTTCGAGAAGTAGTGTTCTAGGCCTAGACGATTAAGTAAATCTTGGAAGGGTCCATTTTTTATCACTTCCTGTTTAATGTTGTCTTTATCATGTAATTTATATGTCTGCTTATTTTCATAAAAGATATTTTGAAGTTGCTCTTCGATCTTGTCTTTTTGAAAATATGATCTACTGCCTTCATAATCCCCATCAATGATCAATCTCAAGTCTTTCTCTAGGTTTTCCCAATTGTGACCTGCTCCAGGTTTGTTTAGCACATGTGCAACTTCTTTGGAAAGGGATTGGCCCATGTATTGTCTGATCAGTTCCATGCGCAATGTTTTTTCTTCTGGACAAATAGCTGTGACTCCAACTGAGGCTGTCAGACATATAAGCACCAGGAATGCCTGAGCCCTGTGGATGCCAATACTTTTGAGCTCTTGGTATCTACTTTGGGCGTCTTGCATTTCACTTAGTAGAAATTTTAACTCCTCACAACCCAGGACATATTGAAAAGTACTATTAGCCTGGTGATATCCCGCACCAGCTGCAATAGACAGTAACAGGAGTTGTGTGTCTGTCTGCTCTGCTTCTCCAAGGTAATTTAAAAAGCAGGTAAGTGCCAAGCTTACTTTATAAGTGGCTTTTCTTTGAGTCTCTTCCACTGTTTCTGGAGACCCAGATTTCATCTTCACTTCCAAGACATCAGTCAGAGTTTCTTCTAAGATTTTAATTAACTGTGAAAACTGGGAGATGTTGATTTCCTCTTGCTTTGACTCTGACTTGTAGATCCACTGCATGATGGCGTGAGACTGAGGAAAGTTTGTTACTTTGTATACATGCGGATCCAGAAGTGTGCGTAGCTGAGATTTAATAAATTTAGTTTCACACATGGAAGATAATTTGCAAAAGTTAACAAGGTTAACTAAGAAAACCTGCAGATCTGAATTTGTGAGGCATACATTAATCCAAATGTCATAACCTGATGTTTTTTGACACAAACTTTGCATGACATTCATCAGCTTTT
>PVJA010027594.1:0-28428 GCA_004027025.1 Myocastor coypus | reverse complement strand
CAGGGTCTTGCTATGCAGTTGAGGCTGGTCCTGAGCTCACTTTTGTAGCCCAGGCTGGTCTCGAACTCGCACCAATCCTCCTACCTCAGCCTCCCGAGTGCTGGGATTACAGGCGTGCGCCACCACGCCCGGCCCCAAGACAATATTCTTAAGTGAAATAAATTTTGCACACACATGTATAAATACCATATTGGTGCTCTGGTGTGAGAAATTAAAATTGTAAATAAAGACCAAAATGTAAAAATAGATATTGTTAAAGAGGAATAAAATGTCCGTTCATATGTAAAGGGGAACTAGGAAAAGGACAGGGGAAAGAAAAAAATTTAAAAGTAGGAAAAAGTGGAAACAAAGCTTTTGTAAATGAGGGGAAGAGGGCTTGAAGGAAGTGTAGAGGAGTGGAGAAAAAAGAATAAAGATATATCACATACAGGTAAAAATTCCCTATGATGAATGTGATCATCATGTATACCTAAAATATACGAATAAACTCAATTAATTAAAAAAACACCTTGAGACCCTCTTTCCTCAGACTCCAGAGTTCCAGGATTATAGACGTGTGCCATCGTACTTGACTTTCTTTTTTCTTTGTGTTTTTAGTATATCATATATTTTGTAGCTTGCATACCATTTTATTTTATTACTATTATTATTTTTTTTTTGGCAAGACCAGGGTTCCTGACCTTGCACTAGCCAGGCAGGCACTTGTTCCATGGAGCTATCTCCCCAACCTCTTGCATAGCATTTTATTTATGGAAATTTCCTAATCGATTAACAAGTCCACTATTTATGGTCACTTAAGATTTCTCCATTATTTTGCTGTCATAGATTTACCAGAGGAAACATCCTTTTATACAATTTTTAGCTGGCCTTTTCTTAGCTTTACCCAAATGGATAAATGCTAGGTCAAAGGGCAGTTGTTAATTAAATATGATGGTACTTCCAGTATTATACTCCAATAGGTTCTATCAGTTAATGTTCCCAGGGGCATATGAGAATGCTGTTTTCCTTATAGTCTCTTCTAAAGATGCATATCATACCTTTTTTTTGTGGAACTGGGGATTGAAGCCCTTGTGCTTACCAGGCTTATTCTACTGAGCTATCA
Source organism: Myocastor coypus (assembly GCA_004027025.1). Taxonomy (NCBI): domain Eukaryota; kingdom Metazoa; phylum Chordata; class Mammalia; order Rodentia; family Myocastoridae; genus Myocastor; species Myocastor coypus. Next base: position 27,326 of record PVJA010027594.1, on the reverse strand, counting down.
CCCCAGCCCTTATATACCATACCATTTAATCAGAATTTGCCAGTCTAGTATCTGAAAATGTCCTATTTTTATTTGCATCATTAAGTTTGTGGTAAATGTTATAATATACCTGATTTTGGTTTTTTAATTTAATTTTTAAGAAATATTTTGTAATAACAAAAGCAACAACAAAAATCAGAAAGATGAAAACAGGATATCATACAACAATACATATGTTACAGATTTTCAAAGCAAGAATAGCTGATTAACAATGGTTGATATATTATCTATTTTTCATGGTCAGATCTATTGCTCAGATTAACAGATATAGTTATGTATGATTGGACATATGATTATTATCACTGGCTTTTAAGAAACCTTACATTTTTTTCTTGTCTCTTTTTTTTCTTTTCTTACTCTTTTAAAAATTTATTTTAAAGAGAATATGGTAATAATTGATATGACATTAGAAATGGTACCCAATTAGGAGACCAAAATGAGAAGCATCAAATTTCAGTGGTTTTTTTCCATGAAAGTAACATATCCTTTATGAGGACAAGGATGTTTAGTGGATGCTTAATGTTTAAGAGATAATTTCTTTTTTTTTTAAGGAAACATAATTTATTTATTTATTTTTAAAATTTTATTTATTTATTTTTTCTTGTTTCAGAACCTTTGTTTGTTTATTCACTCATTTTTATGGCCGGCTCAGCCCACCCCGAGGGCAGGGCTGGTGCAGCATGTGGTGCCAGGGGTCGAACTGCGGTCCCTGAAGCCGCCCAAGCTTTCCCAAGCAGGCGCTTTAGACCGCTGAGCCATCCGGCCGGGCCCCTAAGAGATAATTTCTTACCAAATTTAAATGTGTGAAACTATATTTAAATCTCTTTATTTTATTTCTGTAGGACTGAAAGACTTGCTCGAGATGTGATGAAGGAGATGGGAGGCCATCACATTGTAGCTCTCTGTGTTCTCAAAGGGGGCTATAAATTCTTTGCTGACCTGCTGGATTACATTAAAGCACTCAATAGAAATTGTGATAAATCCATTCCTATGACTGTAGATTTTATCAGACTCAAAAGCTACTGTGTAAGTATATTTGATAGACGATTTTAAAAATATGACTCTGCTTTTGCCCGTATTTTCTTTGCAGCTCTGTAAGCTTTACTTATACATTCATTTCACTCAGTTATCTTGGGGTTTTTCTAACATATTCATTAGCATTTTATATTTAAATAAATATTGTCTTTCTCAAACTATTCACTTAGGTAGCAATATTCTTATTTTACAGGATTTTGTTATTTTTACAAGGGTTTTATGCTTTTGTTAGCTTGATTATTTTGTTTTTTGCAACAAGAATCTCATTATATTGACCTCCCATTTGAGTCTTCCTGGTGCTGGGCGTATAGGCGTATGCCACCACACTTGGTTTCATATGTATAGTTGGTGCTTGAAAACTTTTTGTAAGAATTCCTGTTGGATAGTGGGGATACATTTCTGACTGTACTTAGTGGTAATAGATGGCCTCTCTGAAACTACATTGGTAGGTGTCTTAGTTACTTTTTACTCATTGCTGGGACAAATACCCAACACTCAAAATGAAGGAAGGAAAGGTTTATTTCACTCACAGTTATTGGAGGTTTCAGTCCATATTCAGCTGGCCCAAGGCTGAGTGGAACAGGGCAGAGCGCATCCAGTTCATGGCAGCAGAATAGCAACAATCTCGACAGAGGCAACCGACCAACCAGGGCAGCAGACAGCAACAGCCTTAGTCTATCTCTCTGTTTCTCTTTAAATTACATCAGGCTCTCTGCCTCAGCCTATCCACCTCAGGCCATGCCTATAATTCCCAGAAGTACTCAGACCAATAGTCTCATCAATACTAAAACATATAATCCCAGTGACTCATGAGTCAAGTCTCAATCTATAGAAGTCCCTGTCCCATGATTGCATGAGGCTTTAGGGGGACAACTAGATACAAACCATAACAGTTGGGGGTAGTAATAGGTCATTCAGAGGTTTGCCTGGACTATAAGGTTAAAAATTACTTCCCAGTAAGTAGAAACCTCTTTCAACTCATAGTCACTGCCTGTGTCACACAATCTGAAATGCACTAGAGCACTGATGCTGTGATAAAAGAAAATCAGGATAATTACATCAATTTTATCATTTACAGTTTCTTTGTGTGAATGTTAGATTTTTATTAGTTCTGTAACTTTGTATTTTCTGTTACTTTGTTTTCTAAAACAAGAATTTCCGATCTCCTTGAAAGATTAGAACAAGTCTAGTCCTTGTTCTTCCATACATTAGTGTTAGAGTATATCTTTGTAAAAACTCACCTTTGTTCACATTGTTTTCAGAGTGAAAACACTTAGCGATATTGAGCTTCCAAACTTCGTTGTGTCGGTGAGCCATCTATTTGAATGAACCATGTCTTAGAATTTTGCTATTTCTTTTATTACTAAGGGTTAATCACAAGACCCTATGCATGATAGGCAGGGGCTGTACCAGTGAGCTACATCCTCAACCTGCATTTTCCACTGTAAAGCATGATTTCAATTGTAGTTTTTTTTTTTTTCTTTCAGGACTGGGGTTTGAACTCACAACCTAGCACTTGCCAGGCAGGCACTTGTGCCACGGAGCCATCTCCCCAGCCCCTCAATTGTAGTTTTTTTCCTCAAGGAAAGTTTTTCTTTATTCCTCAATGACTGCTCCATACATGTGGTTTAGAGGTGGAGGTCATGGGCAGCATGGAAGGTCTCCATGGGACCGACGCTTTCAGTCTTCCTTGGCTGATCAAGATCTGATCCTATCCACCTTGCTATGAATGGCATCATTGAGTGATTCAGCTTCACAGAGAGTTGCACATAGGTATTAGCGAAGACATAGGTATTGGTGACATGACACCCCTTGGAGAATATCCTAGATGTCTGTGGCCTCTTCTGTGTATCAAATGATGAGCTTCTTCGTGTGCTTGTGTTAGATACACACAGGTAGTCTGTACAGTGAGTAGACTGCCAACATGACCATTGGTCCTTTTTTTGTCATCTTCGAAGAACATGAGAAAGGTTTTTCTATGTTTTGGTCAGTTCTGTGGGTTATAGCCACATAAGTATCATCATAGACATTTTCTTTATCCCATTAAATAAGCCCTTTATGCCCACATGTCATGACAGTACTTTCTATTTATAAGTTCCTTTTAACGTTACAAAACTTTCCTTGAATTATTTATTATTTTATTCATTTTTTGGTAAGGTCATGCTGTGCAGTTCGAACTCATAGTGATCTTCCTGTCTCAGCCTCCCTAATGTTGGCATTACAGGATTGAAATACTATGCCTGGTTCCAGCCTTGGGTAAATTAAAGACTTAAACATAAAACTTGGGTTTGTACTCAATACAAGTTACTGAATGATTCACTGGTTGTTAGTTTATGCTAAGACTTAATTCTAGCGCTGGCCAGATAGCTCAGTGGAATAAAGCACCTGCTTAGGCAGATGCAGGTGTCAGGGTTCAGTCCCCAGAGTGCCCTGCCAGTCCTGCCCCCGAGATAAGATGAGACTGTGATTGAGACTGGTAGTGTAATCCCAGCACTTGGAGGCTGATAACAGGAGAATCACTGTTAGTCCCATCTGTGTAGTGAGACCCTGTAAACTCTGTACTAAATACATTTTAAAAATGACAATTCTAGTCAGGGTAGCTGCTGGCATTACAACTGATCAGCCTTTAATGACATTGTTAGAGTTCTAGTGAGTACTCATAGCCCATGATATGACTTATCTTTTGGTCCTGTTTAACAACTTTCATACAAAATTAATGCTTCAGTTTCTTTATGATTCCTATCTGAGCATATGTGCCTAAAGGTTCTTTCTTTTTCTTTTTTCTTTCTGCTTTTTTAATGGCAGTGGGGATTGTATTCAGGGCCAGAGGCATGCTAGGCATGTTTATCAGTGAGATATAACCCCAACCCATTTTATAAATTTTGAAACAGATTCTCACTAAACTGCCCCTGCTAGCCGTGAATTTGGCAACCTCCCTGATTCAACCTCCTGAATATCTTGGATTAAAGATGTGGGCTGCCACCCTTGGCTCAGAATATTCTTTCTTTGGGAAGCAAAAAAGGGAGAAAATTCAGTATTTTTCATTTAAAAATATTCTATTGTTCTAAAAGCAATTTGCAGTGGTAAAAATACTTCAACTTTTTTTTCTCTCTCTCTCTTTTTGGTAACGGGAATTGAACTCAGTCTCTTGCTTGCTAGGCCAGCACTGTGCTGCTGCGCCATATCCTAGGCCCCACTTTGACATTTTAATTCCATTATTTAGTTTCAGTTTTTTCCCTATTAGTTTTAAATCTCAGAGGATTATTAAATCACACACGTCAATGGATAAAAAGCATGAGCTCTTAAACTTAAGTAGAGCATACTTTATGTAAGAAGAAAGAACCTATAATATTTTATGTAAAATTTTATGTAGATTTACTACTAAGCAATAGAAGAAAACTATCCAGATGCTCTCTGTTGATTTGAAGTAGCATTTCTTAACCTATTTAATGATTCAACAGCTTGTCTTGGAAAGTATTCACATATGCATGTTTAGAACTCAGCAGCTTAATTTGTAAAACCATAAAGTGGAAATTATAACTTCTAGCATGACTAATATTGATGTCATTATGACTTTACATACTGATCTTGACTGGTTTGAAAATGTGAATCAAAGGCTAATCTGTACTGTACTAATCCTAAATAAATGCTCCATGTATTAAATATTCCAAGAATATGTAAAGAAGCATTATGTTAACACATCTAGTTTTTCTCCCAAGTAAAAAGTTTATTTTCCTGATAAATTAAATATATGGTTATTTCTTAAAGTACACCCAACTGCAGAGATTTATAAAGGCATTGTTTCCAAATTCTACTGCCAGTTTTTTTTTTTTTTTTTTTTTTTTGCCTTTTTGACACAGGGTCTCACCATGCAGTTCAGGCTGACCTTCAGCTCATTTTGTAGCCCAGGCTGGTCTCGAACTCACACTGATCCTGCTGCCTCACCTTCTCAAGTGCTGGGACTACAGACATGCGCCACCATGCCTGGCTCTTCTAGTACTTTTTATATCTACTATTTTCAAGAATTTTTTTCTCTCTACATATAATCACATATTAAATTTTGTATGCTCTTGATCAGAATACCCAGGCAAGATTTTATTTATCTAGTGCCTCAGTGGGAAATAGTGTTAATGTAGGGATTCCAAATATCCGATTTCATTAAATTAGAGAGGCTCTTAAGACTTACCATTGTTTTTTGTATTGCTAAGAAAGAAAAGACTTATAGTTACATTTGTATGGTGCCATTGGTTGTAGCAATATTGACTTCAGAGACATGAAAATCTGATTATACATCTTGGAATATTGAAATACAGTTTTATATATTTAGTAATATTACCTGCCTCCAAGGCTCAGTGATACTCAGAAAAATGAAACAGTTAATAAGAATGTGAATATGTTTCCACTAATCTGAGCTGTATTTCAATTTTGAATATTTTTACTAAAGAGTTAAAAAATAATGGAGCCTCAGGAAGAAAAGTTGTTAGACAAAGTTTTGTTGGTGCTGAGAAAATGAAGACCCAGGGGCCTTCTGAATGATAGGTACACCATCTACCACTGAGTTATATCCCTAGCCCTAAAACTGAAATTATTTTTGCTTCCTAGAGGCATTCAAATTCCTAGCAACGGGCAAGTGTGAATATACAAAGTTCTTTCTTATTATCCTCATTTTTTCACCTAGACTCAGAGAGGCAGACAGGCATTAAGGGAGTATATTTGTAACCTGGAAGAGCTTTTCCGGGAACTGGAGATAGTTGACACTGTGAATTCTGGATAGCTTGGACTCTGACTGAAAGGATTCAGAGGAGATTGGAGGGGTGGTTAGAGCAACTGTGGAGGGGAGTTTCCCCTTATCCAGTCATATCACCGCACACATCACCATAATTAAAGATCAAGCATAGAAATTCAGTTAGTAAAGAAATGTAGTGGGAAACTTGTCTACACAGGAGGGGAAGAAGGAGAGATCAGTGCAGTTCATGTGGATACCCAGGTAGAGTCATTTATTCATGCATTTTATTTGTGTGATTTGGTCATTTATAACTATATTCAAACAAGTTGACTATACAATCACTCTTAAATGGAACTTCTTTATTAGCCTCCATTGAAAAGATGGCTAAGGGCCAGTAGTATAGCTCAGTGGACTAAGTGCTTGCTTAGGTAAGTGTAGAGGCCATGGTTCAATCCCTAGCACAGCAAGCCACACTGGTCCCACTCCTGGGTGCACTGAGCCAAAAATGGAGTCAAGGCATGGTCACCATATGCCTGTAATCCCCACACTAGGGAGCCAGAAATCAGGAGGATCACCACAATGGAGTCTGAGATACGTAGTAATACCCTGCACACAAAAAAGGTGACTATTTTTCCATGAATAAAAGCCTTCGAAGAAATAGAAACTAAAAACTGTGGTGCCTGTGAAAATGTAGAGATTTGCATAGTAATAGGCAACTAGTGTTTTATGTTTGTTTGTCTCTTACCCACGTCATTACAGCCTTTGGATCACAGGTTTTTTTCCATGATTCTACCCATCAGTTGTTAGATATTTACTCTTCTTGGTCTGGCCTGTAATACCACATTTGTACAGAAGATGGCACTATTGATCAAGCTTTATAATGGAAATTAGCACACTATTTTTTTTTTAACTTTTGTTCGTTCGTTCGTTCATTTATTTATTTATTTATTTATTTATTTATTTTTATGGCCGGCTCAGCCTGCCCTGAGGGCAGGGCTGGCACAGCATGTGGTGCCGGGGATCGAACTGCAGTCCCTGAAGCAGCCCAAGCTTCCCCAAGCAGGTGCTTTAGACCACTGAGCCATCCCGCCGGGCCCCAGCACACTTTATTCTTCATGTAAGGCTTAAGGTTTTGTTTATTTTATTTTTTAAATTTATTTTACAATAATTAATACATTGCATAATGTCTTCGTCATAGTTGTTCAGAATACAAGATGTAGACATGTTTTCTTGTCTAAACATCACTAGTATAGAACTTTCTTTTCATTGCACAAAGAGAAAGTAGCTGTATGTATAGTCCTATAGTCCATAATAGTAGCGAATTAGCAGCTCATCTGGCACTATCCGGAGGCCATTCACTTGAGCCTTTTACAACTCAGCATATTAAGATAGCTCTCCTTTTTATGCCTCATGGCTAGACTTTTCTGCAAGCTTAAGGTTTTCTACTTTCTTTTGCCATTGACCAGTTCTGTGTGTTGGAAATGCTGGATTTAATTAGTAAGAATATTTTGCTAAAATGAGAATAATATAAAAGGCATTTTGATATCATAAAATAATACATTTAGTGTACAACATGGAATAGTTGCTAGGGCAAGGGAGTTGTTTTTTGGGACAAGGATGTAACCCAGTGCTTCATACATGCAAGGCAAGTGCTATACCAGCTGTACCTCTGAGCTGTACCTGCAGACCAACATGGGAAATTTAAATACTGAATATAAATGGTTTCATAGTCAGCATAGTGTTCAACTTGGTATTTTTAATTTGTGTTGTTCCATGTCAGTGTGTATTAGATTAGCAGAGCCATTTTAATAGCTTTCTAATATTACTGTTGTATAGATTAATTTCATTAATGTCTGTAGTTGCCTGTTAATAGACAAATTGCTTCTTTTCAGTGAATAACTTGTGAATGTTCTTGAATGTATCTTTGCATACTGGTGTTTTTGTGGCATGATAACCTGTAAGTAGGATTTCTGGGCCAAAATGGCACATGTGTTTACAGTTTTTCTTAAGTGTTATCCTTTTCAAAAGAGTCTGTGCCAGTTTATGCTCTCAGCAACGAGGGTGGCTGTTTTCCCTCAACATTTCATCAGGCTCAGTTTTGCAAGTTTGGATGGGTGGACAGTAGATTTACGCTTTAGCATTATTTTTCTCAGATAGCATATTTTCTAAGTTAAGGGCTTCGTTCTATAAATTCCCTATTTGTGTTTGTTCTCCATTCTCCTATGGGTTCTTAGTTGGAAGTCTAGTGTGTACTTGGGGAATATTTGTTACTGTTCTTTTTAGTTTGGGTTCATATCATCCTAAGTTTTTGCCCTTTCTACAAAGGTAAAAAAAAAAAAATCTTCTATTTTCTTCGAGTCTGCTTATGGCTTTATTTTTTATATTTAGATTTTAATCCATCTGGAATTTATTTTGTGCATGCTGTGAGGTAGGGACCATACTTTATTTTTCCCAAATGAATAAATAGCTGCCCAAACACCACTTATTAAATAATTCATCTTTTCGTTACTGACTCAAAATCTCATCTTTATCATATACTAAATCCTCATGTGTCTGCTCTGTTTCTGGGCTCTTCTTTATCAATTACTGTGCTAATACCACTCCATTGTAATTTCTGTAACTTTTATGATATGTTTTGCTCTCTGGCAGGGCAAGAGCTCTTTGGTTTACCTGCGTTTTTACTGTATTTTCTGTTTTGAGTCCAGCCCGTCCAAATTACAGTTATTACTACTACCAACTGCAGAGGATGATGAATATTCCCACTTTGAAACTCTTGTAAGGGTTTCTACTAGATTCTGTAATTAGGCAATGAGAGCCTAAGAGGTATTGCCCTAAAGGACTGTAGATCAGTCCTGGTTTCGCAGGACCAGGTCTGCCCTGTGGGAGATGAACTGGGCCCAGGTTACTCTTTTTCTTTCCAGTTCTGGGAACTAAATCCAGGACCTCACATGTAGTAGGCAAACATTCTACCATTCAGCCGCATCTAGACTTTTGATGGGACATACTTTTGGTGTTAGATGTGAAACTGACCAGCTCCTATGACTTGCTTGACTTGGGAATGGTACAGGGCCAGAACCAGATGCCTATCATGCTAATAACTTCCTTTATGGTTCAGAAGTAACTCTAACTGCTGATGGGTGGCTGCTAATAGTGTGCACTCAAAAATGGCTGCACCCTATTTTAGGGTCCTTAAAAAACATCAGATCAGTAATGGCCAATTAGAACCTTTAATTTTTACTAATCTCTACTTGAAAGTTACCTGGTCATTCATTTCTGGAAATGTAATTCATATCATGTAGAATGTCATAATGCTGTGAACATTAGATAGCTAACTTCTTAAACCTTATAGTTTCCATCTGATAATTAGAAGTATGTATACATAAATGTGAACATATGTACATATGTAGTTTTTTTTTCCCCTCAAACTAGAATGATAAATCAACAGGGGACATAAAAGTAATTGGTGGAGATGATCTTTCAACTTTAACTGGAAAGGTATGTTATATGTATATAAATGTATATTTTGTGTATTTCTGTCTTTTATTTTTATTATACTTTTTGTGAGCAGAGTATACTGGGGGAAAGAAAGCTCCTGTCAGAGAAGTATGGAGGGGGTGTGAGCAGGTGTCCCCTGCTTTCTGACTGTTTAAATTTTATTTTTAAAGGAAAAAATGGTAAAAGAAAAATGTTAGTAACAATACAAAATTTCATGAAGCAAAGTAATGGGAATTCGACAGTGTTTGTTGGATTATATAATGTTATCTTCAAATTAGTTGTTTAGGTTGCTAGGTTATTGGTAAAAATAAAACAAGTTACAAGAAATTAAAAATAAAAAAATAAAAATTAAACATTAATATATCTTTTCCCAGCCGGGCGTGGTGGTGCACGCCTGTAATCCCAGCACTCGGGAGGCTGAGGCAGGAGGATCGATGCGAGTTCGAGACCAGCTTGGACTACAAAAGTGAGCTGAAGGCCAGCCTGAACAGACCCTGTCTCAAAAAGACAAAAAAAATCTTTTCCCTTTCTTTTGTCCTTTTCCTCATGCCAGTTTTCATTTCCTATTAAACAGGTTCTTTCCCTTCTACAGTATCTATTTTACCTCTCAAATTTTATTTCCTCTTTCAGGTTCTTACACTAGCCACATAATACAATGTTGGCACATCTGGGTCTGATTTGCCTGTGTCTTTTTGACATAGGCAGGCTTGCCTTGGGCTCACATTGTAGCCCAGGGTGGCCTCAAACTCAGTAACCTCCTGCCTCAGCCTTCCACGTGCTGGAATTATAGGCATGCACCACCATGCTCAGAGCAGAAAGGTATATGTATCTTGAGGGGGAAGAAAAGAACATTTCATAGCAAGAGTCAATTAGTAATGCTGCTTTCACTCAATTAGTAAGGCAGTTTACTTGTCATCACTAAACAAGTGTTATTTAACCCTTGAAAGCAATGTAGGGCCAGAGATATAGCTGAGTTGCACAGCACCTGGTACAAGGTCCTGAGTTTGATTCCTGGTGCAGAAAAAAAAAAAAAAAAAAAACAGACCACAGTGTAGGGTAATTATCTTTCTTAGTTTTGTAGCCAAAAGACAGCAGAATCATCTAAACTTTACAAAACTGGGGCAGGGGGTGGGGGGAAGGTGGATGGCCTATTATCTAGTATGGCTTTCTATGTATCTGTTGGAAGTTAATTTGGAATTCTTCAAAGAATACAAATTGGAGGGAAAATAGCTTTCTCCTTAAGCATACACATAGCTTCTTAAAAGACAGAGGAAGTATAGCAAAGTGGATGGAAAGTGTGGCTTCTGGAGTCTGACAGATTTGCTTCAAAGCTTTGTTCAGTATTTCCTAATCGTCTGTTGTTGCACAGGTTATTTAAAGTCTGTGTCCCAAAAGCAAACAGTCTACAAGTGACTATCACAAGCTCTTCCGAGTTAAGAGATGACACAGTACATCATGTAGAACTCTTGAAACAATTTATGTATGGTAAATTAATATACAAAAGAAATATATTCATAATATACTATTTTAGGAGATCTAAATTCTCTCTCTCTCTCTCTCTCTCTCTCTTTCTCTCTCTGTTTCTTTTTTTCTTTCTTTCACGGAACTAAGGATTGAACTGAGGCCCTTGTACATGCCAGGGAAGCACTTATTCTATTTAGCTATCACCCCACCTGGCCCTCAATTTTCTTTATATCTGAAAATGCTTGTAGTTTTTGGTTATGTTGTCATTGCATTGTTTGTCTCTCAAGGTTTTTAAATTTCCCTTTTGATCTCTTTGACCCTTTGGTCATTAGACTCATGTTGTTTAACTGAAAATAATAGAGATATTTAGACATTTAAACATTATTCTTTTGTGTGTATATGTGGGACTGGGGATCAAACCCAGGGCCTCAAGAATGGTAAGTAAACACTATAGGATTAAGCTACGTCCCCAGCCCCTGAATGTCACTCTTTTGACACATTGAAAATTCATTGAGTAATCGGTGATAAATTATGGAATGCTGATTTTTTAAGCTGCTAGTTACTGTTTACTTATAGATACTATGCCAAATACAAAGGCATTAATTTTATAAAAATTTTGCAACAATCCAGTAAGAGAGACTATGTCTCCATCTTACAGCTAAGGGAGTTAAGGGATAGAGTTACAGTTGAAAATACAGAATGCTATTTTGAGGCAGAAAGATTATATCCCAGTTCCAGAATTGCATGATCAGTAAGCAGTAAACTTTGAATTTGAGTGCAGATACTGAAGCTCTTTTTTCCTCAGGTTTTTAGATTTTATTTTTCAGTACTAAGAATAAACCTAGAACCTTCACATTGAGCTACATGTCGAGGCCTTTAACTTATTTTTTTGAGGCAAAGTATTACTAAATTGCCTAGGCTAGGGCTGGTGAGGTAGCTCAGCGGTCTAAAGTGTCTACTTAAGCAAGCGTATGCAACTGCAGGGACCATGGTTCGATCCCTGGCATCACATGCTGCTCCATCCCCACCCCCAGGGCAGGCTGATCCAGCCGTAACATAAGTTAATAAATAAAGTTTAAATTGCCTAGGCTGAGCTCAAATTTAACAGTCCCCTTGTCTTAGCCTCTCATAATGTTGTATTATTGGTGTACAGCACCATACCCGGCTTGGCTTTTAGATTTTTTTTTTTCAGCACCAGGGTTCAAAGTCATGATCTTGCTTTTAGGTTTTTATGCCCACTGCTTACTTGGCTGAGTATCTAAGAAAACTAACATAAAACTCTCATTTAAAATTTTGTGAGCCCCAGCAGATTAAAACACCTGCAAGCAGTCACCGTGGCCAGGGATTTGATCTCCAGGCCTGCTGTGCCGGCCCATCCCTTGGAGTGCACTGAGACAACAATTGAGACTGGGTATGGTGACAGGCTTCTGGAATCCCCGATCTTGGGAGGCTGTAAGCAGGTGGATCACTATCAATCACTATCTGATTTAGTAATGAGACCCTGAACACCCTGTAGACCCTTCCCTACAACACATAGATAGGTAGGTAGGTAGGTAGATAGATAGATAGATAGATAGATAGATAGATAGATAGATAGATAGATAGATAATTCTGTGAGCCTATCCTGGGGTCATGCCAAACTAATGTTCACTTTAATATCTTCTGAAATCATTTAAGAAGAAATTGTAATTTCAATTCTTTCTTTCTTGATCATTCTATATCCTATTTTGCAACTATATTTCCTTGCCTTACAGCATGTTTTTCCCATGTTTAGAAGCCATTTGAAGCTCCTAAGTTTTCAGTGATGGAAGAGGCCTCTGTGATTTTTTCAGCTCATATCTCTATCCCACTCTTTTGCTCTGTGATCTTATAAACAAATCTCTGTTTCTAAAATGACTTAATGCTGGGGGGGGGGGGGCTGGAGAGATAGCTCCGAAGCACAAGTGCCTGCTGGGCAAGTGCAAGGTCGTGAGTTCGAACCCTGGTCCCACAAAAAAAAAAAAATAAATAAAATGACTTAATGCTGATTACAGTAGAGAACACTTATTATGGAAAAATCAAGAAATATAAATGAGTGAACTTGTTTATTGCTGGTGAGATTATGTGTTATTTAAAACTTCATTTTATATTTTTTTGGAAATTTACATATGTGCAGAAACATATGGATATGAATAGTTTCTCATTTTTCCATTTAGTGTTTAAGAATATGGGGACTGGACTCTGAATTTGTGACTTTAGGAAAGTCATTGAACTTCTAAGCCTTGTTATTTTCACTTATTAAATAGGAATATGGCTACCTGACATACCTCTTCAATAATGGTAACAATTCTCCCTTTTGCCCCTTAAGTATTAGGCATGGAACCTAGGGCCTTCACACTAAGCTATGTCTCCAGTCCTATATTTATTTTGAAACAAGGTCCCACTAAGTTGCTAAATTGCCTGGTTGTGTTCCAGTCCTACTGCTTCAGTCTCCCACAGTGCTGGGGTTACAGATCTGTGACACCATGCTGGACTTAATTAATTGAATAAGAGTCTCATTTCATAGTTCAGGCTGGCTTTAAACTCGCTGTGGAGCCTAGGTTGGCCTTGAACTCTGGGTGAACCTCCTTGCATCAGCTTCCTCATGTGTGTGCCACCATGCCCTGCTTCTTTTATTTTTCAACAGTATTAGAACCATACTCTCCTAGAGTTTTGTACTGAACAAATATTTAATCTCTGGAAACTTTAATTTGTATTAACTGTCTTATATTAATAGAGTCTATAGTCCGTGACTTATCCAAGATTGTACAGCTAAATTATTTCTTAGAGCCCATGTTAGAAATCAATTTCTCTGGTTTCATTATGCAAATAACTACAACAGTGAGCCATATGTGCTCATGTGAATGGGTCCTTCAGATGGGCTGGCTAGGATAGAGGAAATTTGGAGGAAAAATATATAATACATGGTACAGCAGTGCACTGATTGCCTACATTCAGTTATGCCAAAGATGTGTATCTTTTGAAGTGGCAAATTAATTTTAAATGAGAAAAAGTGGGAAGTCAGCTCCTTAACTGATTATTTATATACAGGATAACTGAAAATTACATATTTTTGTAAGATTATTTAATGTACAGGAAATATAAAAACAGCAACTTGGTCCAGAGATACAGCTCAGCAGCACAGCACCTACCTGGCAAGCACTAGATCCTGAGTTCAGTTGTACAAAAAATCCCACCTTTTTAATATATCAATTAAATAGGGCTGGTGATGTGGCTTTTGCCTTGCATGTATAAGGCCCTGGGTTCAATCCCCGGTACCACAAAAAATTTTAATGATTTTTCTGTGTATGGTATATCTCAAAACATTTAATGTGCAATACAGTATTACAATCAGCACAATAGTATCTAGTCTCTGCATTCTCTTTGTATTATCTTTCCTTGAACAATGTACTTTACACTGTTCTGTTGACCTTTCCTTTTTTACTGTGGATAGAATCAGTTAAATAAAATGTCTACCTCTAAATGTAGTAGTGAGGGCCAGCCAAATAGCTCAGCAGATTAAAGCACCTGCAACCAGGTACAAGGGCCAAGGTTCAATCCCTAGGCCTGCTGTGCTGGCCCCTCCCCCAGATTGCACTGAGAGGGTGATTGAGACTGGGCGTGGTGGCACTAGCCTGTAATCCTAGTTCTTGGGAGGCTGTAAACGGGTGAATCACTATGAGTCCCAATCTAGTAGTGAGGTCTTGAACATCCTGTAGACCCTTCCCTAAATACAAAAAAGTAAATAAATGTAGTGGTGAAGATGTCAGTGTGCCAGGCGTGGTGGCGCATGCCTGTAATCCCAGCACTTGGGAGGCTGAGGCAGGAGGATCGGTGCAAGTTCGAGACCAGCCTGGGCTACAAAAGTGAGCTCAAGGCCAGCCTCAACTGCATAGCGAGACCCTGTCTCAAAAAGACAAAAAAAAAAAAAAAAAAAAGATGTCAGTGATGGAAATCCTTGGTATTTCATTAGCCCATAGTTTTCAATCCTTTGGTCTATTAGGCCTAATCTAAATTGTAAATGACTTTATGAGCCCCCTTGTTTTAAATAAAAAGTGCAAGAAGGTACATAAGTATTTTATAATATTTTTCCTCAATTTTTGATTATAGGGTACTTTGTTAGCTGTTGGTCAACTCTGTCTACACCATCCATAGATTCACTATAATCACTGGTCACTATTGGAATTGTTTTAGTTTCATTTCTTCTTTCAAATTCTATCATTTCTGGGGGCCAGCAAAACAGCTCTGTGGTCTAAAGTGCCTACTTAGGCAACCGCAGGAACTGTGGTTCAATCCCCAGCACCACATGCTGCACCAGTCCCATCCTCACAGCAGGCTGAGCTGGCTACATCATAAATAAATAAGTAAATAAATAAGTAGTTAAAAAAAACTCATTCCAAATTTTATCACTTCTGTATGATGAATAGTTGACAATAAGGTCATCTTTTTTGTCTTTTCATTTCATAACATACTTTTCCCTTCTGATATGCTAACACTTCTTGCTTTTCAGCTTTTTCTTTACAGATCTTTTGGCACTTCCTTCTTATTCAGTCTCAGTGTCCCAAACATGTCCATTTTGTATTGCAAAGGAATATCGTTGAATTTTGGAGAAATATAAAATTTATATCTAATGTGCTTATAATAATTTTTAGATTGTAACACAAAATTATAGGTAATTTTTTTACAAATAAATAGTAATTTGTAAAAACATTTACTAGATTTCACTAGAAACAAACTTCACAAGTGAAGACAATGTTGTAAATAAAAAATATTTAAAAATTAGTTGAGGGCTGGGGAGATAGCTCAGTAGAATAAACACTTGCCTGGCAGGTGTATTGTCCTGAATTCAATCCTCAGTACCACAACAAAATGAATAAATAAATAATAAAAATTAGTTGATAAACAGACATATGAGTATATCTCATTGAAATAAGAATCAAGTGTTTGCAATAACACCTGCTGGATGGGATAGTCAGTGCATACACATACTGCCTGAGTGACATTCGGGGTAAAGTATTAAGTAGTTAAGCATATCCTTTTCTGTTAATATATTCATTTTTTAATCCTCATGACTGCCCCACAAAGGAAGAGTCTTAGTTACTTTTTATTGTTGGGACAAAATACCCAACACCCAAAAGTTAAAGGAGGAAGGATTTATTGTAGCTCACAGTTCATAACAGTTTCAGTCCATAGCTGGGTCCAAGGCAAGGCAGCATGGTAGAGGAAGCAGAAAGTAGCAAGTGTCAAGCCTCACTTTCCCTTTTGTTCCATCTGGACTGCAAGCCTATTGTTTGGAGCCACCTAACCCCAGGGTTGGCCTTCCTATTATCTACACTCACAACTATGCTAAACCAATCAATGAACTAATCCAATTATCACACCCTTAATGTAGTATTACACATCCATGATATAGCCACTCCCAGAAGCAGAAGGGTCACCTGAGACTTTGGGGGGGAATTTAAGATATAAAATGTTCCAGGAGATGTTACACCCTCTCTGTAGAGAAGCATGTTGAAGTTCAAAGTCATGCAATTCAGGTGGCATAGCTACAGTTTAACTAATATCTGACTTCACTGTCTATATACCTTGCAGTATACTGGGATTCATTTGAACAGCTGGGACTTTTTTCATCGTATCTAATGTATTTACAAATTATTTAGAATTTATTGAGGGCTTATAAAACTTGAGATCAATTATTTGCTGTGCTTTTGCATTGCTCCAATTTTTGTTTTACTTTCTCTTATGCTGAACTTCACTTTAAATATTAAGTTATTTTTCCTGCCTAGAGTATGTGGCCAATAGCCTATAATTGTCTATGGAAGCTGCTTCACTGAAGATGCATGAGTGAGAAAAGTAGTGGAAAATCACCTCCTAAAATCTATGGGCTAGCCTTACTTCATTCTGTTTGTTTGTTTGTTTGATTGATTGTTTTTTGTTGGACCGGGGTCAAACTCACAACCTTGTACTTGCCAGGCAGGCACTTGTGCCACACAGCTATCTTCCCAGCCCCTGCCTTACTTCATTCAGTACTCACACCGACCCATACAAGTGAGAGACTATCTCCAATGGTAATTGGCATTCAGGCATGGAATATTGAAGCTTTACTTGGTTATAAGTTTACTTTTAATACCTGGAGCAAGACTTTCCAAATTTTTATTTGCATGTTAAAATAATGAAAAATTTCAAGCAATTACTCTTATAGTGTGTTTGTACATGTGTGAATTATGGTGGTGACGTTACATATGTTATATGCCATAAAACACATATAGAACTATAGATGATATAGAAGTTTAAAAGTGTTTTTAATCTTTTATGGAAGCCAGGGGATGCTGTATTCCTGCCTTGGTAACCACTAGCTTAGAAGGATATATGCAACATTAATAAAAGTATGATGGTATATTTTTATGACAGTATATGTATTTTTATGACAGCAATGTAGTGTGGATCTTGTGGCAGTGATTATAAGCAGTTTATGAAATACTGCCTCATTCCTTTCACTAGTAGAATAGAACCACCCATGTCTATTTATTTATTTTTATTTATTTATTTTGATATTTTAGGGAATGGTCTGCAAGTGTTCAAGGTCCCACTACTAGATCAGACTCTTAGTGAGCTGATGGTTTACAGTTTCCCAAGAGCTGGGATTACAGCTGTACCCTACCATGCCCAGTCTAAATTGCCATTTCAGCATGCCCCAGGGGTGGGCCAGTGCAGGCCTGGGCATCAGGGACCCCCCCCCCATGCAGGTCTACTTTAAGGGGCAATTCTTAGCTGGTATTTTCTGCTCAGAAGTTCTAAGCGCCTGCTTAGGCAAGCTTAGCAACTGCAGGGGCCATGATTAGATCCCCAGTACTACATGCTGTGCCAGCCCCACCTCCAGGGCAGGCTGAGCCAGCCATAATAATTAAAAAAAAGAAAAAGAAAAGAATTGGTTAGAAGTTCTGCCGCTACACAATTCTAAGATATAGAAAATGGAGTAGAGATTTTTGGTAGGAAGAAATATTAGCATCATTCTTTAGTTTACTCCTAAAATATGGGCACATCTGTATTAGTTTTAGGCTAATGGTAAAATGAGTTTTAAATGGATTCTATATAGTGTGTTAAATGCATGATTTTGGAGTTACCATGCAAATTGTGGTTCTTAGAATGTTAGTGTCAGAAGGCATATAAGAGACCAACTAGTGTGAATTTCTCATTTTACATATGGGAAACTGAGGCCCAGAGAAATTTCATGTTCCACCTAAGACCTTGTATTAAGTAATGACAACTTTTATAAAACAACATAGAGATTAAATTTTATTTTTGAAAATTTCAGTAGTTTCAAATCACAACAGATGGCTGACTTGTTTCAAGAAAGGTTTGATGTAATATAACATTTAAAAAGAAGACTCTGGGTTTCTTCAGCTTTTCTTATGAAACAGTTTCACTTGTAATTGGGAACACTGATTTACATACCATATTAATTTTCATTTTTTTCCTTCTAGAATGTCTTGATTGTTGAGGTAAGTTCTGCATTTACTTTTTAGCATTTATTTCTAATAGTATGTATGATTTCTAATTAAGTGCATATCATCCTAACAAGCCAGAGAAAGAAAGCCTCCATCAGTTTCCATGGTAGGCTTGTATTTAGTTTAGGCTATGTACTAATTCATTTGGATTGATAATGGAAAAAATTTTGATGTATTTCCTACTTTTCAATTATAATTTTTTTCTCTATACATGTATAATTTGATATCTTGCTTAAATTTTGGTTTATGCCACACTTGGTACATACAAAAGTATATAACTGTCTTGGTTACTTTTCTCTCATTGCTGGGACAAAATACTCAACACACAATATTAAGAAAGGAAAAGTTTATTTGATTCACACCTTGGAGGAGTTTCAGTTCCTATTCAACTGGCTCCAAGGCAGAGTGGCTGTTATAGTTTGTGTCTAGTTGTCCCCTCAAAGCCTCATGCAGTCAGGGGACAGCTTTTGGATTTCCTGATTAATTATTGTGGGTGTGGGTGCTACACCTGCCCTGAGGCAGGTAATTTGCATTTAAATGTAAGGAAGGAAGAACAGTTAGCTGCTTGAGCTGCTGCTCCTCCTCCCTTGGCTCTTGCTCTTAGCTACAGCCTTGAAAAGTTGCCCTCTGCCATTTGCCACTCTACCTTGGAGCCTGCTGAATATGGACTGAAACCTCCAGTAACTGTGAGCTAAAGAAACCTTTCCTTCCCTAATTTGAGTGTTGTATATTTGTCCCAGAAATGAGGGAAGTGTAACTAAGACAGTGGTACATGTCAGAGGCCAATAGTTCATGGCAGTGAAAAAGAGCAAAACAGCAAGAGCAAAAAAGGGAAGCGCAACAGAGAGCTAGACTCTTTCCCTTAGGTTGTATTCAGGCTGTCTGCCCGAGGGTGGGTATAGCACTCACACCTATAATCCCAGCTGCATTCACCCATAATCCCAAAATTATATCATGAATCAGCCACAAGCTCTAGAATCCAACCCCATGATGATATGGGGCTTTGGGGGAACATCTAGACCGAAACTGTAATAATAATTTACACTTTAAAAGTGTATGATTTAACTTATATGCTTTTGCTATTATGTCCTACATTATTTTCTGTGTAATAGTAACCAGCTTTTTCCAGTGCTCACTTTGCAATGTATTATTCTAAGTGCTAACTAGACAAGCACAGAGAGGTTAAAGAGGTTCTCAGTGTTTTCAAGGTTATTCTGTGTTGTGGACTATAGCACTACTCATTCTTTTTCATCACATAGTAATAATAATCTGCATCTTTTTTATCCATTCACTAATTAATAGGCATTTAGGTTATTTTAACTCCTGCTCTGTATTTCTTGTATGTCAGATATTATTCCATTAACTGGTTGACTGTATTAAAGATTGAATATCGGGACTTATAAATGAGCTACAAGTTACCCAGGATGGGCGTCAACTTGTGATCCTGTTTCCTTAGCCTTCTAGATTCCAGTGCTTGGATGTGTGCCACCAGGGTTGGCATAGAAATGTTTTAATCTCCTCATTCCTATGTCATGTTTAAATCCTTGACAACCTGTTTGAAAGTTTTCTCTACAAAGCCTTCTTCTGTCCACTTCCCTTTCCATTTCACCTTAGCTCCTTTTATTCTTAATTATGAAGTATATGAACTCAGGAAAGGGTATGTTCACCAATCATTAAATATTAACATTTTACTATATTTGCTTTAAATTAATTTTTTTGGGTGGGGTACAGGGAATTGAACTCAGGACCTTATGCTTGCCAGGCAGGTGCTGTACCACTGAACTAAATCCCTGGTCAAACATTTTTTTTAAAAATAGACATAATAGAGCTATAGTTGTATTCATTTAGTTTCCCTTCATTCCTCTTCATTCCCAAAGGTTGAACAACTATCCTTAAAGTTTATTTTTATTTATTTATTTATTTATTTATTTTGCGGGACCAGGGTTCAAACTCACTTGCACTTGCCACGCAGGCACTTGTGCCTCGGAGCTATCTCCCCAGCCCCTCCTTAAAGTTTATATATAGCACTTCTATGCATGATTTTTATACTTCCCAAGTATAGGTTAGCTGGATTGTCTGGAGGCTCAGGGTCTTCATAGGCTAAATCAAGATATTGTACATGTATGTTTCCTACTCTGCCAAGTACCTTTAATTACAGGACCCAGGTACCATTTTTACCTGCTATTGGCCAGGGATGCTCTAAGCTGTTAAAGGCCATCCTCCTGTCCTAACACATGGTCTTGTCACAACATGACATTTGACTTCTTCAAAACTAGCAGGAAAATCTCTAACCTGCCAGTTATTCTATGTAACATAACCTAATCCCCGAAATGACTATCAAACCATTTGTACAGATCCCACTCATAGCCAAAAAGGTAGAGATTCTTTGGTTGTATACATGAGGGGTCATCAAAATTCTGGCCTAAGGTTAGTCAGCTCAGTGGACTAAAGCATCTGCTTAGGCAGGCCCCAGGCATGCCCTGCCATGCTGTGTTGACCCAACCTCCAAGGCAGCTGAGAGGACAACTGAGACTGGGCATAGTGGCACCTGCCTGTAATCCCAGCACTTGGGAGGCTGATAAAAGAATCACTATGAGTCTGATCTGTGTAGTGAGACCTTGTACTAAACACACACACACACACACACACACACACACACACACAATAATTCTGGACTAACAGTCCAGAAAACTGCATTATTCACAGTTCCTTACTCCAGATATTTCTCATTCTTCATGCTGTTTTAGACCAATTTTAGGGTACTTTCAGGGAAAAGCATTGCAGTTACAGTTTAAGGGTAGGGTTTGTTTTAAACACTACACTACTTTTTAGAAAATGTCTAAATATACTTATTTATTTGGTACAGGGTCTCACTATATAGCTTGGACTTGTAATCATCCTCCTGTCTCAGCCTCCCTGACCTGGGATTATATGTATGTGCCACCAAACCCAGTTTTGGAGCTGGCCCAGAGTGCCTTCGGTTTCAGGGCTGGCATGCCATCTGGTACTGGGAATCAAACTCAGGACCTTGCATTTGTCAGGCAGGTGCTTAGACCACTGAACTGTCTCCCCAGCTCCAGCACTGTGTTTTTTCTTAGGGAAGGGTCTATAGGGTATTCAGGGTCTCACTACTAGATCAGAGTAGTGATCCCTGTTTACAGCCTCCCAATAGCTGGGTTTACAGGCACATGCCAGCATGCCCAATCTCCGGTGCAGCAGGCCCAGGGATTGAACCCTCAGCCCATGCACCTGCTTGTAGGTGCCTTAATCTGCTGAGCTATTTGGCCAGCCCCAGAATTGTATTTTTGACTGGGTACCTAAAATCACTTTAATGCAAAAATAATTTTATCCCTTATTAGTTGAGGTACTTTTAAAGCAGTAGTTCTCAAAGAGTAGTTTATTAACTGAGAAATGGAAAGAGAAGAACCTCTATGTTGAATTTATAATCTAAAATACCTTTGATATAGGACAGCATTATAACTTTTTATTGAAATGTACATATGTGTATAAAACACTTGGATATATATTTGTAGTTTGTCATTGGTTACTGCATGCCTGTAAAGTCCAGTACTGGGACCTGGCATTCCCAGTGATTATTGAGGGCCAGGTAATTTACAGTTTCTAAAATATCTTAGTATATGAATTTTGATTAAAGTTATTACACTGAAGAAATTGTATTATAGAGAAATATGAGAACATTGAGGCTCTAATATTTTGTACTAGAATGAATAATGAGTCTGAATTTAAAACTGCTAGCTTTTATTTATCATTTAAATGTCTTGTGTTTTTCTAAAGGATATAATTGACACTGGCAAAACAATGCAAACGTTACTTTCAATGGTTAAGCAGTATAATCCAAAGATGGTCAAGGTTGCAAGGTATGTATGCCATTTTGAAATGTAGTATTTTCATTTCCAGAATTAAGTGATTTTGTGTAAGGATAAATGCTTTCAGCTGTCTTTTTTGAATTCAAAAATTATGTCTCAATTAAGCCTCAGAAAATATCTTCAAAAAATGATTTTGTGTTCTGTGTAAATAGTCATTTATACTGGTCACCTCCTTACAATTGTCCCTTAGCCTAAATAGGAATGTATCCAGGTCCATCAGATACCAAAATCTGTAGACCCTTGGATTCCTTATTAAATGGCACAGCATTTGCATAGAACCTATAAACATCCTCTTACATGCTTTAAATTGTGTCTAGATTACTTATCATACCTAATATGATATAAATATTATATATAAATAGTTATTATGCTATATTATTTAGGGAATAATGACAAAGAAAATCTATACACATTCATTCAGCACATGTCTCTACAGATGTTCTTTTCTATTTTCAGTCTGTTCAATGTTGAGTTTGTAGAACCAGGAATCTTGAATGCAAAAGACCAACTGTATTATTTACATTAGATTTTTTTAGCATGCTAATTATATGCCCTTGTCCTAAGTATCATGGTAGAAGACTTGGGACCTTCCTGCAAAATTAAAACCTTCTAAAGGAAGTAAGGAAGTGGTAGACCCTGAAGATCTGAAGCTCCTGGAATTGAGTGATGTATACTACATCTTGTTTTATGCACACACTGAAATGTTACAGTGCCTGCTTTCTTTTTCTACCAGACTTACCTCTCAGCTGTATGTGTGCCATTTCGCTTTTGCTTTCACAATTCTCCTGAGTCTGTGCCTAATTTGAGCTTCACGCCCCAGCAGCTCTGGAGGTTGCATTATTACTTCTACTTTAGAGATAAGAATATGGAGGTATAGGAAATATCCCAGTGGCACAGCACCAGTGAGCTATAGAAATGACATTTGAATCTGGGGAGCCTGGCTTTTATATTTTTGTTAGGATTAACATCTCTGTCTTTTTCTTTTTTTTTTTTCTGGCAGGACTGGGGTTCAAACTCATGACCTTGCACTTGCCAGGCAGGCACTTGTGCCAAGTAAATATCTCCCTAGCACCTCTGGTTTTTTCTTGGTCAGTTGTTGAAGGGTTGTTTTTTGTTATGTTTTGTCTTACTTTCACAATGTTGTTTCTTTTAAAAAAATTTTAAGTCTTTAATTCTTTCACCAATATGTGATTTTTGTGTAGGAGTTAGGTAGTGATTTATTGTTTTTCCCTGAATAACTGGTTTTTGTAATCCATTCTGAAGGATCAAGGTATCTGTTGAGTGTTTCTGAAATAAGAATCAGCCTACTAATGATGAGTCATGTGTCAGTGGTGTGTCTTTCGAGACTTTTCTCATGGCTGGTTCAGGTGCATGTCAGTGACATTTTGTGTTGCTAGGGATGTGATGTAGTCAAAGAATACTCAGATCACTGCATAGCAATGTAATTGGCTTTTGTCAGTGTTTTTTGACCTTTTTCCCTAATCTCCCTACATCAAATTTTGATATCATAGGTATTATATATCTACTTAACACTTACACGTGTATTTGTGCTATATGTATAAAAGGGGTAAGTATAAAGCTCATTTTTATACAGAGTTAATGATCAATGTTTTTCTATTTTTATTACAATTATAATTATTAGCACATAGTAATATACAAAGTCATTGGTTTCACAACGGCCTTTCTATACATGCCTATTCCGTGCATTGATAATGTCTACTCTTTTCGAAGAGGCCTCCTGCTCTTATCTTCCATGTCTCAAACTTAACAATTAAAAAGCCACTCAATTGTAAAATTAAAGCTTATATGATTCAACATCTTTTGAAATTACTGCTAAAGTGTCTTTATTAAAGTTTAGTGTAATTTGTGCTCCACATAGCAATGTAAGAAATCTTTGTCCCATAATTTACCAATGTGATAGGAGAACATAGTATTTCATTGTTTCTATACCTTGTTATTTCTTTTTTTTTGCTTGTTTCAGAACAGTCATTTATTTATTTATTTATTTATTTATTTATTTATTTATTTATTTTTATGGCTGACTCAGCCTGCTCTGAGGGCAGGGCTGACGTAGCATGTGGTGCCAGAGATCGAACCGCAGTCCCTGCAGCCGCTTAAGCTTTCCTAAGCAGGCACTTTAGACCACTGAGCCATCCTGCCAGGCCCCTACCTTGTATTTCTTTTACTAGTCCTAATATCTAAAAGTTGCATGCCATATGATTCCATTTATACAGCTTTCTTACAGTGACACAATTACAGAAATTGAGAACAGATTAGTTCTTCCCAAGGACGAGGGGGTTACAAGAGAGAGCTTTGTATGATGCAAAGTATATTGATTTTTATAGGACTTACATATATCCGTCCACACATGTGATGAAATTGTCTCACAAGTAAGCAGATGGGTACATGTAAAAGTAGTGAAATCTGGACAAGATCACTGTTTACCCATGTCCGTGTTCTCATTGTGACAGCCTCTTACAGATAAGGAAGAAGCTATTAACTTTGGAACAAGCTGCATGAAGTTTCTAGGGAACTCCTTTGTGTGTGTGTGTGTGTGTGTGTGTGTGTGTGTGTTTCCAACTTGCTGTGAAAATAAAATTTTTGAAAGGCTCTTGACATTTTTTTTTCTTCAATCATGATTTTTACTTATTTTTCTTTACTTTTTTTGCCCTTTTTAGACAAGGTCTCACTCTGCAGTTCAGGCTGGCCTTGAACTCACTTTTGTAGCCCAGGCTGGTCTCAAATGCACACTGATCCTCCTGCCTCAGCCTCCCAAGCTCTGGGATTACAGGCATGCACCACCACACCCGATAATTTTTACTTATTTTTCAAGTTAAAAAGCTACATATACAGCTACCTTCTATTAGTTTAATGAGAACAAAGAGTTGTACTAATACTGCTTAGACAAGATATCATGTCTGTATCTTATACTCTGAATACTACAAAGATAGCATGCAATTAACTGTTGTAATGTCCTACTAACCTGTTTTGAAACTGTCTCATTGCTATTCTCTCATTAAAATTAATAATATATATAAATTAAAAAATACAAATGATAGGCTATTTAGGGATATAGGCTGGGGATGATGGCGCATGCCTGTAATCCCAACACTTAGGAGGCTGAGCCAGGAGGATCAGTGTGAGTTCAAGACCAGCCTGGGCTACAAAAATGAGTTCAAGGCCAGCCTGAACTGCATAGTGAGACGCTGTCTCAAAAAGATGAAAAAAATTTAGGGACATAGATATAATATGAAATGAAGTACTGTAAAATGAAATATGTAAAATGTAAAAAATTAATATATATATTATCCTAGAAATATAGAAGTTAGAGGATAAATGAATATATATCATCAATTAATAGAATAAAGAATTAAATTATTTATAATAAAAAAGCTACATGTGCTGAGTGTGGTGGTATACGCCTTTAATCTCAGCACTTGGGAGGCTGAGACAGGAGGATTTCTGTGAGTTTGAGGCTAGGCTGGGCTACATAGTGAGTTCAGGGCCAGCCTGAACTACATACTGAGATCTTGTCTCTAAAAAAAGGTGTTATATAGCAAGGGAAACAACCAGCAGAGTAAGAAACAACCTATAGATTGTAAAATAGTTTTTGCCAGCTAGTCCTCAGAGAACTTATATCTGAAACATACAAACAACTCAAGACAAAAATAAAATTTCCCAATATAAAAGACCTAGTCAAGAAAATAGAGAACTGAACAGACACTTCTCTGAAGTATGTATGAATGTCCAATAAATACATGAAAAAATGTTTAGCTTCTCCCCCTTTTTTGGAGATATATCTTGCTTTGTATTACAGGCTGATTTCATTTGGTTTTGTTTTTTGAGACAGTCTCAATAGGCAACTCAGACTGGCTTTGAACTGTCTCTGAGCCCAGCCTGGCCTTGAACTCATGGTGATCTTCATACCTCAGCCTCCCAAGTACTAGGATTACAGGTGTGCACCACTATGCCTGGCCTGACATTCCATCTTGCTCTAAAAGGAATGCCTATCCTCAAGAAGTAAAAAAAAAAAAAATAAGGCTGTAGAGGGGCCCGACAGGATGGCTCAGTGGTTTAAGGTGCCTGTTTAGAAAACTTTGGCGGCTGCAGGGACCATGGTTCGATCCCCGGCACCACATGCTGTGCCAGCCCTGCCCTCAGGGCAGGCTGAGCCGGCCATAAAAATAAATAAATAAACAAGAGTTCTGAAACAAGAAAAAAAAATTTTTATAAAAGGCTGTAGGAAAAAAAAGAAAGCCTTATACACTGTGGGAATATAAACTATTAGGAACAATATGAAGATGAGTATGAGGTGAGCATGAGAGCTCAGCAGACTAAGTACCTGCTTAGGCAAGCACAGGGTCTTGGGCTCAATCCAGGCACCACATGCTATACTGGCTGCCCTCCCTGCCCAGGGCATACTGAACAGGCAGCTGAGTGGGCATGGTGGTGCATGCCTGCAATCCCAGTGCTGGGGTGGCTGAAAACGGGGATCACTAGGTGTCTGAGCTGCAGACTGAGACCCTATACCAAATACATTTTTTAAAAAATATGGAAATGCCTCAAAAAGATAAAATTAGAAATTCCATCCAACCTAGCCATTCCATTTACTTAACTTTGTATTTGTTGAGTCACTTCTATTTGCTTATTTTTGTTAATTATATAAAATCATATATGCAAATTAACCATTATGCTCTATCCAATAATGGTAACCATATGATCAATTGAAAAAACAAATGGATGTTTCCAACAAGAGCCAAACAAATGAAAATTTAATTACGTAAAAATTTTAGACTGCTGGTGTAGATGAGTGGTAGTGAGTATATAATAATAATAACAAGGCCTTTGGTTCATCCTCAGGATTTCTCCCTCTCAAAAAAAAAGTTACTTCCACTAACACACTATTTTTTTAACCTGATCATTTTCTTTATAAACCGTGTATTAAAAGCCTTGGTGAGACAAAAAAATAAATAAATAAATAAATAAAAGCCGGGTGTGGTGGTGCACGTCTGTAATCCCAGCACTTGGGAGGCTGAGGCAGGAGGATTGGTGTGAGTTCGAGACCAGCCTGGGCTACGAAAGTGAGCTCAAGGCTAGCCTGAACTGCATAGCGAGACCCTGTCTCAAAAAGACAAAAAAAAAAAAAAAAACCCC
>PVJA010027593.1:0-28426 GCA_004027025.1 Myocastor coypus | reverse complement strand
TGTAGGCTTGCTGTATTTCTTTCTCTGAGAAGTGAGTGTTCATCTCAGATGCCCATTTCTGGATTGGGTCTTTGAATTTTGGGACCCTAATGGTTTTTAGTTCTTTGTAGATTCTAGATAGAAGACCTTTGTCTGAGTACTTGTTAGTTAAAATCTTTTCGAAATTTGTGGGTCATCTTTTCACTTTGTTAGTGATTTCTTTGACATGCAGAAACTTCTTAGCCGGAGGAGGTCCCAATTGTTGATGCTTTCAAGTGTTAAACGTGCAATTTGATTTCCATCCATGAACTCTTTGCCTACTCCGATGTCTTCAAGATTTCCTCCCACTTTCTCTTCCAGGAGATTTAATGTTTCACTTTTAATATTTAGATATGGACAACTTTATTTTTATTTGTTACTTTTCTTATCAGAAGTGAGAAAGATATGATAATTGTTATACCTCTTGAGACTGAGACTTTTTTTTTATGATGCTGAGATTGAATCCATGGAGGGACTCATGCATATATGTTAGGCAAGAGCTCTACCACTGAGCCATATCCCCAGCCATGAGACCAAATTTTCGTCCTATTTCTACCCCTTTTCTAGCTGCTCACTGAATAGATCATGTGTCCATTCCTATATTTTGAGGTGACCACTTAATTGCTTTCCTGCCTCTTTGAAAGAAAAGAAATAATGTTTTGCCATTTATTCAGCCATATGAAATTCATCTCACACTTTTCTGGGTCTGAAGCTGCTATCTCTAAAAGTGCCATCTCATTGTGCTTTGTATCAGTCAGTGCTGGAGAAATCTTGAATAGCTTATGTATAAAACTTTATATGATTTTGAAATTTTGCTTCTTTAGGATTGGAGTGTATGGCCACCCCATCTGGCTCTGAAGAGTTCTCTCCAGTTTGTGGGCTGGCAATGTGCTGATCTTTTGAGGTTTTTTCCCCACCCAATCCCCACTTTTAGCTGAGATTTCTGTGAGGTCTGTTAGGTGTACATCCTGCAGCTTATTTGCTTAAAATGTATGCTCCTTTGTTGTGGTCTTTGGGACCAGTCAGGAAAAAGAAGAACCAGTAATGCAACTGTTTTGATGCTGAATATTGACGAGTATCTTTTTTGAAATAAAGAACTAGTCCCTCCAGACCTCAAAAAAAAAAAAAAGAATTACAAAATCTTTTCAGTGAAGAATATAGTACTCTGAAAGAAGAGATTGCAGAGGATTTCATAAAATGGAAAGAGATTCCCTGCTTCTGTATAGAAAGAAACAACATTGTGAAGATGGCCATACTCCCTAAATTGTTATGGAGATTTAATGTAATCCCTATCAAAATATCGTCAACATACCACACATACCTGGATAAATCACTCCTAACATTTATTTCAAACCAGAAAAGACATAGAATAGCAAACGCAATCCTGGGAAACAAAGCTAATGCAAGAGGCATTACAATTCCTGACTTAAAATTATACTACAAAGCTACAGTGATAAAATCAGCATGGTACAGGCAAAAAAACGAAATAGACCTGAGGATCAATGGAATAGACTAGAATAAGTGGATGAATCTTGAACATGCACTCATAACTGAAATAAATCAAATTTCATATCCTATCCCTAATATAAGAACTCAAAAAAAGAAATAAAAATAGGATAGCATAACACAGTGATGGAAATCAAGAATTTAAGGATTAAGCAACAAAGAGACAGCAAGCAGAAAAGTTAGGAAATTTGGCAGGGGAAAAAAACATGCACTTAAATACACAGGGTGAATTACACAATGGTCCTAAGACCTCCAACAGGTTTTTTTTTTTTTTTTTTTTTTTTTTTTTTTTTTTTTTTTTTTTTTTTTTTTTTTTTTTTTTCCCACTGAGGATAGCATTGTGTAATACTAAAACCATGCTTGGAATGTCTGTCCTTCTGGTCTTTTAAATGTGTGCTCCTTCAATGTCATTTCAATTATTGCTGTACTCCTAAGTAAATGTGTGCTTTAAAAAACCAAAAAAAGTTATAAGAGAGAATAAGAGACAAGCAAAATTGCCATAGGATAGACCTGCTACAATATGTATATAGTTAAATTTCTAAATTTCTGTGTAAAAATGTTTAACTGCTTTTTTTTAACACATTCTGTACAGACTTATGAGAATATCAATGATTGATGGAAAATACCGGATCCATGTTAAGTTTAAGCCTTTTGAAATTGAGAAAGACAGTGATGTTAAACTCAAGTACCTATGATACAGAATAATAGTAAGCTTCTCTTGTGGAGGGTTAACAACTTACATTTGCAGACCAAACAATTAGAGAAGAAGGAGGACTATAAGGATAGCTAATATTATGACCACAGCCCTTCAGGGTCAGTGCAGACTCAGTACATAAAAAAAACAAAACAAAACAAAAAAAAAACTGTATTGTAACATCCTACAACTCTACGGTATCCCATATTTTCTGTTCAAGGAGATTATGCGGCCGTAGAGGAAAGGAATCAATGATGTGTAGTGTATTTAAGGAGAGTAACTTAGAGAGAAAACATTTTTTCAGGCTTTCATAGACAGCAAACTGGTTGGTAAAGCAATGGCCATGACTCATCCAGATGGCTGATGCCGAAAAAAGTTCTACAAAATGCTGTATGTGGTTTCAAGGTAAATCCTGAGGGGATTTGACTGACTTTGTCAGATACAAAAGTTACATGTTTTATTATAAAGGTTTCACTTTACCTTGGCTTTAACTAGCCAGCAGAAAAGTTTAACTATGAGGCATATAACATAAAGCTATATAAGTATACTTATATGGCTGTGAAAAGCTTAAGTCAACAGTTTCTGACATTTCCACTTCTGCTAATAACCCATTACTATTGTGGAATACCAGACTATTGACACAACTACTTTCTCTTAGTCCAATGACAAGAAATATTTGTACCAATACTGTTAGAAATGCTATCATGTCTGCATTTTATAGTCTTAACTACGAAGAAAATGATATGCATTGTATTAATTACTGTGGCTGTTTGAAACTGTCTCATTGTCCTTTCTTATTAAAAGTAAGAAAATTTAAAAATAAAATAAAAATACCCTAAAAGACAGACAGAGAGAGAGAGAGAGAGAAAGAGAGAGAGAGAGAGAGAGAGAGAGAGAGAGAAATCAAAACAAACAAGTGACATTTTCATAGAGATTACTTTAAAACTTAGATCAATTGGGGAAATATCGCAATATCTAAAATTAGTAAGCTCTCTAATACCTGAGTATAAATATTTCTATTTTTTAAATATCTGAATGCTTAAGTTTTTGTTTATGAAGGATAGTGTTTAAACTAAAAACATCTACTTGTTCTATAGTGTGCAGTTTTTTTTTTTCCTCTGTGTATATTTTTACCTTTTTTCTGACATCAATTTTTGTCCCAAGTAAGCCACAGGTACCCATTTAGGGTTTACTATTTATTTATTTATTTATTTATTTATTTATTTATATGTACTTAGTACAGGGCCTACAGGGTCTCATTACACAGATCCAGACTCCATAGAGGTCCTCTTGTTTTCAGCCCTCCAAGTGCTGGGAGTACAGGCATGCACCAGTACACCCCATCTTGTCTCAGTGACCCCAGGAACAGGGCCCCCTAAGTACACCTGGCCCCAGTCCCTACATCTGCCTAAGCAGGAAGTTTTAGTCCATTGAGCTAAGTGGCCAGCCTGCTACCTTTAATTCTTTAGAAGTATACAGAAAGCCGCAGTTCTTAGCACAAATCCAGAACTCTGCGAAGGTCCTCCCCAGCAGTCCTCTACATTCAGCAGTACAACAGTGCTATGCAGGCTTCTTCTCAAATTACTTTTTACTGGATGTATCTTTAAGCATATATATGGTCTTTTAAATAACCAGGGATGATTGTGCTTTTGTTTGGCCTAACCTCGTAGGAATTTCCACTACAATAAATTAGCTTTTTT
The DNA here is from genome assembly GCA_004027025.1 of Myocastor coypus. NCBI lineage: Eukaryota > Metazoa > Chordata > Mammalia > Rodentia > Myocastoridae > Myocastor > Myocastor coypus. The sequence continues at coordinate 24,508 of PVJA010027593.1, read as the reverse complement.
TTCAGTGTTTGATCATAATTTATGTTTCTGTCTCGGGCTAGCAATGGTTCAGTTTGTGTTAATGGACGTGTTTGAGTTTTAATTTCCCCACATCCTGTTCTAATTGCTGTTGATGGGATGCACACTAACATGTTTGTACCCTATTGAATTGTGGAGCTGATTACAATATGAAAAAGACTCTGTTTTTATTACTTTTAATAAGAAATAACAATAAGACAGAGTAGCAGATCCCCAATAATTAATACAATGTGTATTATTGTTCTTGTACCAGGTATTCAGAGTACAGGACGCAGACATGATAAGTTTTCTAATCATTACCTAATAAAGTTTCTCACTGAGCTAAGAGAAAGTAGCTCTGTACATAGTCTAATATTCCATAATAGCAGTGTGCTATTGGGAGAACTGGCAATGTACTCTTCATGTTTGTCTCTTTCCACAGATCTTTGTTAAATTTCAGGTCACTCTGCTACTTTGCTTCTGCTACAGAACTAGCTTAACCTCTAGTTCTTCACAAAAACATTCCATATTGATGAAAACATACAGACACATAGAATTCTCCTCTTACAATGCATAATAAAAATTGATCCTTTCAGACAAAGTCTTGAAACCTTTATAATATTAAGTCTTTCTACCACCCAGAATCCATATGTCACTGACCCTGAATTAGTGACAGAAACCTGATTTGTATGAGTGACATTATTGACTCATGAACATGTCCTGCTTTTAGGGAATAGCAAAGTGCACCTTGTGCATCTCTGGCTAATGCAAAAGTGAAGTGAAGAAGAGTTAATGATTAATACTCCAGTGTTTTCATCCTGTATATCCATAGTTGATGTTCTGTCTTTAAATACAGACTTCATTGTGGCAAAGAAGGTTTGTTCCTCTTAGCCTGCTAGTCTGGGATAGAGCTTCTAGGAAATTAGGCTAAAGGAAATGGTTAGAAATGACAGCATTCCTGTGGGAGAAAGCCCTAGACACTGGCAGGGAGCTCAGAATAGAAAAGCCTTATGTGTTTGTCTGTGCAGGCCTACAATAAAGCTGCTCTAACAAAAATGTCTGGGGAACTATGATAAAGTAATAGTTTCTGATAGAAATGACACAAATTTTACTGTCTTATCAAGATTTAGTAGATTTGCTTTGTGAATGAATATTACTTTATTTCATTTCTACCCTCAGGGCAACATCTAGAGACTTAGAATGATTATTTTATTATTATATTCTACAGTTAAATTATTATCTTGATTTAATACAGGTCTGCTGAGACCCATAGGCTGCCATTCTGGAACTCACACCTTAAAATTTTTGATACATTTTTCTTTGATGCTTCTGCCAAAGCCCTTGTCTCTATATTTATAAAATAGTACTTAATATCATGTTATTTTTGTGAATTAATGAAACATGTTCTTCATAACTAAATTTAACATTATAATTCAAAATATGAATATTCAGTACAGTTTTAATTGATCTTTTTCAACAGATGGGCTGAATTAACAGTAGAACATTACTTTAAACACATCACAATAGTTATAAGTAGCATATATCTGAAGCACCACTGAATAATCTTGCTATTACTGTCACAGTCAAAATATCCAGGTCAGAAAATCAGTGAACAAATAGAGATGTGGGACTCTTTAGCTCCTGACTATTCATGGGAACACTTTCTGTACACTTATGATTTTTCTATGAATGACTGTGTCCCTTTGCCTGAGTGTGCAAATTATATATAAAATTCTGAAAGCATCAATTTATACTTTAGTCTCTCCTTGTCTTTCTATTTCATTATAATATATTGATTAGCTGCTTTGGTGGGGTTTAATTCAGCATTCAAAAAGTCATCCTATTGAAATTTTGAATAAAAAATTAATATTAATAAATACATTTTAGCATAGAGGACTGTGTCTTAAAGGAAAAATAAGCATAACTTTAAGTAGTATTTGTAGAGCTTTATCCGGTTAGGAGGAAGTACAATGATTTATTGTTATGTATTTAAGCTGAATTTATAAGGAGTCTACCTACTCTTCACCCTATTATCTAATCTGATCAATCCTACTCCCGCCCATTTCAGTGCAGTGAAATAGTCTGGGCTGTATTTCTCTAAATCTGTTCAACTATGTGTGTAGAGTCTTAAATGCTACTGTTCACCAGCTCTGATTCTCCAGTTTTGTCTTCCAGGAAACGTCAGCTTTTTTCTACCACTTCTTTTCACTATGATGTTCCAACACTGGAGCTAGTCAAAGAAGAAATGAATCCTCTGAAATCAAGAGATAAAGGAATCCTCTTTTTGTTTAAGTCATAGCTGTAGTGTGTATCACTGCCCCAGTGATGCAAGGCTGATGATTGCAAGTGTGAGCACTGATCTTCACAAACATCCTGAATCAATATAAAAGAATAGAGAGCTGCACGTGCCTTTAAGTTTTAAACTTTTCCCTTTACTTCCTCTCCAGTTAGCTGTCCATTAAAGCAGAATCTAATCATTCTAAATGAAAGAAATACCCTGAAACAACATCATTTCACATTACTGAGGAACTAGAACAGAATGTATTCCTCACTTCATGCCAATGAAGAGAAAAAAATGAATTTAGACCAACAGCTCCCTGGGGAAACTATCTCCCACAGATTTTCTCCTAAGTAACTCAAAATCCTTCCTGCACAGCAGCCTCTTCTTTATTTTCCATAACATTGGTAATATAGTAACATGAGAGGGTGTTATTGTTAGTAAACCTTATACAGTCATGAAGTGGGCTTCTAGATATTATGATTAACTCAAGATCCACTGGGATTATGGATATGAGTGCTACAATGAGAGAAGAATAACTGAGGTGGGGTGGGGAGATCAGCAGAGACCACCAGGCTGATGTAAAGACAGCATGGCATAGAATTTACTGTATGTTGGTGGAGAGAGGCAGAGAGCAGGATCAGACAATCTGCCCCAACAAAAACAAGTGGATCCCTTTTATAGAGGTGGAAAGAAAAAGGCTGAGGACATTAGGCATAAGAACCACTAAACATCCGTGGCCAGATATCTCTGTCTTTTACCTCAGTGTTGTAAATAGTCAGGTGTATCTAGAAGTCTCCAGATGTTCTAGCAGCTGAACAATTTCATGTCTTTTCTTATCTCTTTTATCTACTGAGCAGAATTCCTTGCTGATCTTTTACTGTCAAGCACGCTGGGGGAGAGGAGAGCTGGATCCCTTTGGAGGCTACTAATTGGTTCTTGTTAATAAACATTTGTTGATTGTAGCACATTATTTTTGTTACTTTTTATAAAAATCTAAGTTCTTTGGCAAACTTCTAGCAAACATTTTTGATAAAAGGAATAGTGTGCTCTCTGCCACATGCCAATCAAGAATCATTCAGGTACCAGACATGCAGAGAACCAGTTTGCTACTGAAGCTGTGTACAGTCAGGTGCTATAGATAACTGGGTTACTGATTTCACCACAATCATTTCTAAATATATTGTATGTATTATTGTTTTTTCTCAGATTCTGATATTGATATATATATTATTTTTATCCTTGAGAATATGAATAATGTATTCATACACGTGATATTTATGTCAAGATCAATGAATTTCTTGTTGGCAATCCAATATCTTACTTGGACTTTTCTCCCCTACTTCATTCTGTTATTAACACAGTGTAATGATTAATGTTATTGTATCAAATTTTAGTCTATTTTTCTCATTTTAAGATATTTTCTGTCTCACGAAGTAGGAAATAAACATCTCAAAATGAACATTTTCAAAACTAAGGGCTTCTCATCCCACCACCCCACTGAAATACAGTGCTTCCAAAATTTCTGACCATGAAGTGTTTCTTGTAGTATTTTCTATTTTTGTCTTTCTTAAACAATTTCTTTTAAATTTTTCAGCATGTGAGGTGGGTTCTAACTTCCAGTATTGACACTGTATCTACTCTGTGTGATCAATCTTAGCTTTTCTGCTATTTTATGGAAAAGGACATGATCTACTTTTGTAAAAGCCACTGACCTTACTGCATTTCATCTAAAATTTATTAGTTTAAAGAAATTCTTCCTAAACCGTATCCAGTCTGTACATGAATTTTGCATATTTCTAAGCAAACTCCACTGTCAATATTTATATCACAACCTTTCTTACTATTGATAATCTTTATCAAACTTTTCATCAAAGTTTCTTCCTGAAAAGTTAATACTTAATGCTGTAAACAATATTCCTGAGTTGTTATGATCAAACTGCATACAATAAAGTTCGATAAGGAGAGATGGTTCTTTATTTCACTTTTTTTATTTTTAAAGTGTACAAAATAGTAATATAGAAAAGCGACATTAGAAATGATACAAGATTTCACTAAATGAAGTAATAAAAATTCAACAATAATTGTTGCATTATATGTTGCTATCTTCAAATTAGTTGTTCAGATTACCAGATATAGATATGTAAAATTTTTTGAAGACAAAACAAAACAATAACAAAACAGTTATAAGAAATTCAAAAAGGGAAGGGCTGGCCAGGTAGCTCAGTGGATTAAAGCACCTACTTAGGCAGACCCAGGGACCAGGTTTGATCCCTATTATGCCACCCTGCTACAGCAATTGAGAATGGGAGTGGTAGCACCTGCCTGTAATCCCAGCACTTGGGAGTCTGAATATGGGAGAATCACTATAGTCTGTTCTGTGTTATAAGACTCTGGAGACCCTGTACTAAAGTCATTAAGAAAAATTCAAAATGGGAAAAAATCAGACTAAAACATTTAAGCGTTAACTGCTTCTTATAAAGAACAACACAAATTGTCAAAACAATCATCCAAACTATTCTACATGTATACCTAAATGTATTTCCCTACTTTCTTTTGCCCTTTTTCCCAATCCGGTTATTCCTTCCCATTGAACAATTTGTTCCTCTTACAGAGTACTGGCTGCAACTTTTAGGTTTTCATTACTCTTTCAGGTCTCACACTTGTGAGATAGCAATGTTTGCTTCTATGGATTATTCATTTCATTTACCGACATAGTCTCTACCTGTATCCATTTACCTACAAAAGTCTTGAATTTATCTTTTTTATACCTGCACAAAGCTCTATTATGTAAAAAGATTTTTTTTACCCATTCCTCAGTTGATATGCATTTGTGCTATTTTCAAGATTAAGCTATGCCAAATTATGTTTCTATAAACATGGATGCACAGATATTAATATGGAATAACATATCAAGTTCTTTGAGAAAATATTTAGGAAGGAAAGATGTGGCTTGAATGGGACCTCCAATCCTAGCTCCCTGAGAAATTTCCATAATGGTTGTACCAGCATGCACTGCCAATAACAGTGGAGAAGGGTTCCTTTTTCCTCACAATCTCTCCAACATTTGTTGTTGATTGACTTTTTGAAGATAGCCATTCTTTCTGGCATAAATCGATATCTCAGCATTTTTTAAATTTACATCTTTTGAATGACCAGGGAGATGGCCTACTTTCTAAAATTCTTTATATGTTGTACATGTGAATCCTTTGTCTGAAGGACAATCTGCTACAACTGTGTCCCAATTAATGGGTTTTCTTTCAATTCTGTAGGTGATTTCTTTTGATGTGCAGAAACATTTCAAAATGAGATCCCAATTGTTGATTCTTGAGGTATTTCCTATATAGCTTGAATTTTGTTCATGAACTTTGTGCGTACCCTTATGTCTTCAAGATTTCTACCTACTTTCTCTTCCAGAAGACTTATTGGTCTGCTTTAATATTTAAATATTTGATCAATTTTGACTACAGTTTTGTGCATGGTGGTAGGCATGGGTCTTCTCTGGCATGTAAAAAACCAGTATTTCACGCATCATTTTTTAAAGAAACTATCTTTCTTCCAGTGAATATTTTTGAACTCTGTATCAAACATAATGTTACTGAGTGTACTTATAGTTGTGTCTACATTTTCTAAACTATTCTATTGATCTACAGGTCTCTTTCTTTCTTTCGTTCATTCGTGTTTCTTTCTTTATTTTTTTCTTTTGCCTGTTCCATACTGATTTTATCACAGTAGCTTTGTAGTATAATTTTAAGTTAGGAATTGTGAAGCCTCCCCCAGATGAATTTTAGATGTTTTTAATCTAATTTGTGAGTTATGCTAATGACATTTTGTATGAGATCGCATTGAACTGAAAGAATCTGTGCAAGAAATATAGGAGTATGGAAATTTTCACAAGGTTGGTTCTTCCTACCCAGGTGCAAGGAATATCCTTCAATTTTCTGAAATCCTCTTTGACCTCATTTTTCAGCATACTATAATTCTCACTACATAAGTCTTGCTTTTACTTGAGTTGTATTCCTAAGTATTTCATTTATTTTGGTGTTGTTGTGAAAAATGTGGTTTTCATAATTTTACTCTGTGTTTATTATTTGTACCTAGAAATGCTATTGATTTTTGAGTGCTCATTTTGTGACCTGATACATTACTGAATTTGTTTGTTAAGCCTGAAGTGCCTCAGTAGAGACATTAGGGTCTTCTGTGTAGAGTAAGATGTCCTCTGTAAATAATGATAATTTCACTACTTGCTTTCCAGTGGTTATTCTTTTTATCTCTTTCTCTTGTCTAATTGGTCAGTCTAGTGTTTCCAAAACTATAGTGAACAGGAGTAGAGACACCCCTCCTTGTCTTGCTCCCTGATTTTGAAGTGAAGACCTTTAATATTTGCCAATTATGTATAATGTTGGCTTTCGGTTTGTTGTAAATGGCATTATCAGATTCAGGTAAAGACCATTTGCTCTGATTCCCTGTCGTGTTTTTACCTTGAATTTGTGTTGGACTTTGTGAAAAGCTCTTTCTTCATCTATTGAGATGCTCATGTGATATTTTTTTCTTTGGCTCTGTTAATGTGGCATATTAAATTTATGCTTTTGCATATATTAGAACATCTCTGAATTCCTGAGATGAATTCCACCTGGTAGTGATGTATAATCTTGATGATTTGTTGTATTCTGTTTACTGCATTTTACAGAGGATATATGCATATATGCTCATTAGGAAGATTATCCTGTAATCCTCTCTTTTGGTTAATTTCTATCTGGTTTTGTTATCAGAGTAATACTTGCCTCTGTGAATGAGTTTGGTAGAATTTCTTCTGTATTTTTCATTCAGCGAGAGTAAAGAATTTGGAAATAAGTATGATAATCTGAATTTTTATAGATTCTGTAGTGATTTCACACTTTCCTTTCCTCACAGCATGACTTTGAATTTTTCTTTCCATTTTTTAATGAAGTTAAATAGGAGTTTATCTAATTGACAAAATGCTAGCAAGTTCTTTTATGACCTTGCCTCCTGCACTTGTTTTGGGTGTGCTAGAGGAAGGAGATCATCTTTTGTTCCTCTCTTTTTGTTAGCTTTTGTAGTGCTTGTAGGTGGGCAGGGTATGGGTCTTCTATAAGGCTCTCAGGAGTGTGAGAGGAAGAGCAGGCTTGTCAAAGCTCTTGATGTGTAGTATCATGTGGTTTCTACCTCTTTAAGACGAGAAAGGCTAGCCACAGTTCAAGAAGTATCTGATGATGACGATTGCAGTCCAAACATTGTGCAAGGCTCTCTCAATAATGGATTGGTGCAGGGTAGTGATCCCTAAGCCTGCTGCAGTTCACTGTGATAGTCACATCTCCCTGATGGCTTTCATGTGGAGAATGGGCAGTGGAGCTCAGCCGAATTCTGTGGGAAGGTCTTGGGTCAGGGCTAGGGCTTCCAAGTCTTCCTAGCTGTGTTCTGGTAGAGAGATGGCAGCTAAGCTCAGGAGAGCTTCCCTGATTCTTTATTTTTAACATTATGCTATTGTTACTACCTAGAAAAAATATCTCACATGTGATAAAAGAATATCCATCAATGATTATAGGAATGAAACATATTTTATTTCATTAAAACACTTTTGACAATCTTTACTAATTTATATAATTTGAATATGGATCCTGTTTCAGGCTGATGTATAAAATTAAGACTTACTTATATGCACAATATACAATCACACAGGAAATGTATCAGTACTTAGAAAATTATACTGATTTTTTAAAAATGATTATGTTACTGCCAGTGTACCCACTGTGAACCATCTAGAGCAATCCAAAACCAACCATATGAATAAAAGCTAAAGTGTCTTTAGTGTTATTCCCTGATTCTTCTCACTCAAAATTCTCTCACAAAGTGAGTGTTTGGTCTTTAAACTCATCTAAAATATATTTGCTTCTCCTTTTTGCAAAATCATGACAATTAAATGATATTTCAGTTATAAAATTGCTTCTAAATTCATATTTAAATTAGCCTAGCTATAATTTCCATAAAAGACAGGCTTTCAAATGAATACTGTGACCAGCCATTGAAATGTTGATATTTAATTTAGTCTTGTATCATTAAGTAAAATAAAAGGCTATTCATTATTCTTGTCAAAATTTAAGCAAGAAAATTATGCTGCATCTAACCACCAGTTTGGAAAATTTCCTAAGGCTTAAGAGAAGTTAAAATACTAGCACTTTCATGCAACAAAAAATCTTTCTGTACAGTAAAGAAACAACTGGCCAACTTTGGGTGTTATTATAATAACCTTAATAGGGTATTTAAAAGCAAGAATAGGCTCTCCATGTAATTACTACAAACTTGACTTTGAATTGCTTAAAGGTCTTATTAATTTATAAAGCTGCTTGAGGAGAATTACACTGCTAACAAAAGGAAAGCTTGAAGCAAAGAAGCAGCACAAGTTTGTTATCCATTTATTTTACTTTTTAAAAAAGCAAAGATCTTTAAAAATGGAACTGCATCTGTCTTGGTCATACATCTAGAAGCAGCTACCACCTGACACTGCTGACCAATGTCCGTACTGGCTTTGAGCAGGATATAAGTCGTAATTTTTGCACCAGAATGCACAGTGCATTATTGTTTCCTTTACTATTTTTCTTTTATATTCTTAATATGAGACAAATGTCAATTCTCACCATGATAGCAGGAAAGAAAATTTTTAAAATCTTAAATGCACTATATTATTTACATTGAAGCAAATGAATAAAAATAACCAATAGTATCATCTTTAAATTGGATCACATGTCATAATTTCAGATAATATAAGAGACCACCTAAGAGTTTTAGATTTTAAAATAACTGTCTTATAATTATTAGGCCTGGTGACATAGCTCCATACCATTAGCTCCTGCCTAGAAAACACAAGGTCTGGAGTTTGATTTTTGGTACAAAAATAACAAACAAATATGAGAATTCTGAGACAGAATGTTTTAGTGGAGTTATGCTTGTTGTTATTATCAACTAGCAGTTCCAGATCTGCCTAGGGATTTGTCCAACTGGCATAATCAGTATTAATATGTCCTCATTATATCTTAATAGTAGAGGTATCAAAGGGGCATTTTTATTTTTAACTTGTGTGAGAAAATTCTGCACAAATTTAATAAAAATCATGTGCAATCTTGTGTGAGGATCACTTTCTTTCATAATTTAATCTTTCAAAGAATAGCCACCAAAGTTATATAAATATAATGTATCTTTCTGGAAGTTATTTATTTTGTGGAACTGCTAACATTTTCAACCTCACTATTAAAATTTTATATTGTATTATTTTAAATTTTCTATTATGAAAGATATAGCACATGTTAAAATAAAACTTGTTTTATTATTTTATGTTCTTTATTTTCATTTAAAAACCTTTTTAGCTGGCAAATAAGAGCAAAAAAAGACATAAATCTTGAAATTATAATGTAGAAAATCACCATTGTATGAAATCTACTTTTTTTTTTAATTTCTTTACCTAATGGTGATAAATATTTCTATAAATATTGCAGATTGGGTTTTCTGCTTATATTCATTTATATTTCAGGATGATTGTCCTTTTTCATAAATTTGAATATAAAATTTTAATCATATTCAAAGATTGAGAAAAACTTTGGCTAGACATTTTAAATTTCAGAGATAGAGAATATTCTCCCTCCACCTGAGTTATAGTCAGCTTCATTCCAGATGGCCTGAAAAAGGGAAAATAAATGCGTAAAGTATGCATGTGCTTTTCAAGGACATGTTTCCGTAGATCTAAGATAATACATCAGGAAATGTGAATTTAATAAAAATATTGCTCATCATATGGCTGTTATGAAATTAGAAAATAATCCTACCATTTTGATGATATACAGATTAAAAAAATTTCTTCTCTGCCCTTCCAAAGTTCGCTGAAATAAATCAAATAGCATTAAACAGAAGCAAGATCATCAAATTTGACTAATGTGCTAAAGCAGAAAGAAACGTCATGATTGGAAAAATCACAGGACTGTGATTATTAATCTGCAAAATATTTTTTGAAATGTATGTACCCTTTAATTCAAAAGAGGCGGGAAATAAGGAGTGAACAAATCTGGAAACAGAGTTTACTCAGTACAGTGATTCGCTTTGTAAGACAGTCTTTTCGGGCTGGCTGGATTCCTTGGCCTTCTCTTCTGATATGGACAGTGGGATTCCAGGATGTCAACAAGAGCTTTGAGTTCCCTTTTGAGGTCTGGGATTTTGTACAGATAATGTAACTCCTGACTAAGATTTTCCTTACTCTTTGGATGAGAGGAGCAAGAAGTGCTTTCAGTTCTTCCAATTTTCTTTAAGTTAAAATGCAAATCATGCTAGCAACCTCACATTTGGGACTATTATGACCCTTGCTCTATCACCATTAAAATGAGTAATCTAAAGCAGGATACACCAACACTATATTTCAAACACTGGTTTGTTGTTTTCAGACAGAGTATCACTCTGTAGTTCATACTGGCATTGAACTCACTTTGTGACTCAAGTTGGCACTGAATCCACAGCGAACCTCCTGATATACCTTTCCCACTGCTGAGATCAGAGGCATGCCTTACCATGGCAGGCCTGATACACTGAATTTTGTATGTACTTTTGTGCTGTAACTGAAAAACTTAAAGCCTCAAATTTTTACATCTCTATGCGTATGAGTCGTAGAATTTTAAAACAGCAACATTAAGATTTCTAATAGAACATATCTTTCAAAAATATAAACATCTTCGTAGTTTCGAAAGAATGACAAGCACAGTTCACTTAAAAGAGAATTGTGTGTCCACCTTGTGTGTGCCTATGGATGTGTTACACAATATTTATTGTTTTCCAGATATTTTGTCTGAAAGTAAAGAGTTTAATGTTCTCAAGTCATCAGTATAATTACTGTAATTATGTAAGAATCAGATGAAACATACTGGTGAAATAGATAATACAAACACAACACCCACAAAAAAACTTGATTGTTTTTTTCAGACCTCTGACTGAATTCAGGCCCCTGTACTTGCCAGGTAAGTGCTTATTCTACTGAACTACTTCCCTAGCACCCAAATTTGAATTTCTTAAGATTAATATTTGCAATATTTTTATAATACTTATATGAAAACATTGTTTTCAAATTATGATGATATACAAATTGGACTAGAATCCTGGATTTTGATTTGCTTAACTAGGCAAACTTAGTGAATATTAATGAAGTGTATTTGCAAATCAATTGAAAGAAAAAAGAGGTTTATTTAAAGTAAGTTCAGTGAAATTGGAAAGATGAATATTTTTATACAGAATGATTATATAATAATTCCAAAAGTCAATTTAGATTTGTCAGACTTCACTGAAGGTCCAGCATGAGCTAAAATAGATGTTCTAAAGACTTATTTTTCCTGAAACAAACAAAACTGAATAAAGATTGTGTAAAGTAATATACTTGCTGATATATAATCACAGAACGTCAAGAAAGGCTATTGAAGTTGTGTCTCATAAGCTTTCTCCCCACAGAAGTCAAAATAAGAAGATCGCAGTGATCCTTATGGAAAAGATATGAGCCTGCCAGCAATATCTGCAGAAAGAAAAGCTAAAAGAATGCCTCGTCTTGTAGACGTTCCAGCACTGGCTCTGCAAATCCCTTTAAGAGTGCTTCTATATGATGAGCCAGTCATTAAAAGGACTGTGCTACTATTCATTTAATTTTCAACACTATAGCTATGACAATAACCTTACACTTTTTTTTGTACTTGGTTGTCAAAGGATCTCACAATGTAGCTAAGACTGGTGGCAGTCTCTTGTTTTCATCCTCTCCAGCTCTGGGATTAAAGGCATGGGCCATTGCTTTCAGACTCAGTGGGTGATCAGCCTGTCCTCAGGGTAGGGCTGGCACAGCATGTGGTGTCAGGGATTGAACCCTTGTCCCAGTGCTTGGCTAAGCTTGCCTAAGCAGGTGCTTTGGTCCCCTGAGCTATCTATCTGGCCCAATAATCTTATGTTTATCAAGGAAAAACTTTTATTAGACCAATAGCTCTTATACGATTAAGTGACAGACCTAGTTTGAAGAGTTTACTTTACTTTTTTGTCTGTAGTTTATTATCAGAAAGCAATATTTGCTGAAAAACTTAAAGATTTAAAGTGACATGAGAAAGTGATTTTACCAACAATAGTATTTTAAAGAAAAATAGATTATGAATCTTAGATCTACTGGGAAGATGTTTTGATATCAGTAACTACTATAAATCTATGCATTTCTCTGAGATGAAAAATGACACTCAGAATGATGTAAACAGAAGAATATCTTCAGATGTTACAGATCTTACCATGTTCTTATCTCCAAATGTACTTAGTTATTCTCAAATACAGAGTATTAGCAAATTTTTCATTCATTTGTATGACAACGTGATTGTGTAGTACACATAAAAGCGGTAATGTCACCAGGTTTCAGGTGTTACTTTTCACCTACAGTAGCCTATATTATTTTTAGAGTAAATTCAAAGCCTGGGCATGAAGGATGTCCAGTGAGATTCATACAATTCATCAGCCATTGCTGTTTCTTGTCTGCATGATAGATAATATGTCTGCTGGTTAGGCACTGGACTCCAGTTTTCTGTTCCATTACAACAGACTTTGTTATGCAGGTACTTTAGAGAACTAAATGATTGATAATTTACAACGAATTTACTTAAGTAATGAATATTAATTTCTATGATATGGATGGACTTCACTTGGTTAATGATCATCAGAACAAAACCTGAGGATTTAAAGGAAAGGGATTCTGTCTCAAGATGGTAACAGATGTGTTCATCTGAGTTTCGGGGTGCAAGCTGCCCTGCATATATTTACTTAACTTTCTGTTTATCAGGCATAAACCTCAGTGTCATTTGCAAAAGGCACAGAATGTACAATTACTATAAACACAAGAATTAAGGGGATTAGTTAGAAAATTTATATTAATGTCAAAATGATAAAATCTTATATATTTTATGCACTGATTGATACATACATACCTAGGCTGGCAATCATATAAACATTTCATTATCTTTTATTTGTGAATGTATTTATGTTAGTTGGAAATGCTCAAATCTTTTTAAATGTAAGCTTTTAATAAATGTATTTTATCCACATTCAATGACATTTCTGTATATTACTTAAATTCTGAAAAGTAAAGCATTTTAAGTCATTTTTTCTAAACTTGAGATTTTATCATATTAAAATGTTCTAAAATTGTTTTAAAAATAAGAGAATGCTAATGTTTTGTCTTTGGCACCCACTTTTCTAAAGTCATTTCTTAGCTCTCTACAGAGAAACGTCTTGGTCTCTGTAGTAGATGTGGAGCAGGTCAAGGGCACAGCCACATGTACACGCTACAGGTTCAATCAAAATTGATTTTTCAAGGTGTATATCATTAATTTTACTGCTATTGTTTAAACAGCTTTAGTCCTTCATCAGTCTTGTCTTCAGTAAACATGATAGATGTTTCTGTTGGAGTTGTAAATTAGATAAATATAAAATGAAATATTTGAAAGTATTAAACAAAATTTTAGTGATTTATTTATATGTGAAAAATAACTTTCCAAGTGACAGATTCAGTAAATAATTTACATATGATTAACTATTTGTAGAGACATTTATGGTTGTTCTTAATTTTGATGACCAAAGTAAACAGAAATGGTTAAGACTTAATAGTGGTCCCATTTTAGCAAAAACCTTAAAGTACATTGCATTCAGTAAAAAACATAGTATCACACTGAGTAGCTCAGTTATATTTTACACAATTTAAACTTAAGATAGGGGCCTGGCAGGATGGCTCAGTGGTCTAAAGCGCCTGCTTGGGAAAGCTTGGGCGGCTTCAGGGACCGCGGTTCGATCCCCGGCACCACATGCTGCGCCAGCCCGGCCATCAGGGTGGGCTGAGCCGGCCATAAAAATGAGTGAATAAACAAACAAATGTTCTGAAACAAGAAAAAAATAAAATTAAATTTAAAAAAAAATAAACTTAAGATAGTCCAAGTTTATATTGTTTATTCGTATGTAATCACCCAACAAATTGAGCAGTATCTGCATATAGTGGTGAATTTTTGATGACTGACTTTTAATCATGGACAAAATACATTTTTGGAATCTGTACTATACACGTACTATCTACATTGTATTTTTGTGGAATTGCTAGTCTGAACTTTCAGAGCAAACAGAATTTATAAATACTTTAAATTAGTAGGAAAAGGGCTGAGAGATAACTCAGCAGACTAAAGTGCCTGCCTATGCAGGCGCAGGGAACAGGGTTCAATCCTGAGCATGCCATGCCAGCTGCAGGCCCTGGTGTGTCCTGAGATATTGATTCAGACTGAGCGCGGTGGTGCATCAGTCTATCGCTTAGGAGGTTGAGAACAGGAGGATCACTATAAGTTGGATCTGTGCAGTGAAGTCCTGTAGGCCCCCTACCAAAAAGATTAAAAAATAAATTAGCAGGAGGGCTGGGGAGATAGCTCAGTAGAATAGGCACCTGACTGGCAAACTCATGGTGCTGAGTTCAATCCCTGGCACCACAAAAACAAAATAGAACAAAACAAAAATAATAAATTAGCAGGGAAATGTGAGAGAAATAAATACATTATAAGATATAAAATAATCACTGGAGTTTACATTTATGCATATAAAGTTGGTGTATACCAAAGTATTTTTATGAGCATGTGGCTTTCTTAGCACATTTCCAAAGTATTTGAAATTAGAGAAAGCATACATAAATATTTATATATATTTGTATATGCATACATATATATAGGCATAGATGTATATATGCATACACAATGCAGTCTATTTTATAGAATTTTACAGCCTACACAGAGCTTAAACTTACAACCTGTCTTTCAAAAGACTTAAGAGCCATCCAGATAGCTCAGCAGATAAAAGCGCCGGGACCAGGGCATGATCCCCAGTGTGCCGTGCCAGCCCCACACCTGGGGGCACACTAGGATGGAGATTGAGACTGGCATGGTGACGCATACCTGTAATCCCAACTCTTGGGAGGCCAAAAACGGGAGAATCACTACAAGCCTGATCTGTATAGTGAAACCTCACTTCAGATGAGCCAGGTAGTGAGTTTGAATGAGGAAAATAAAAAATAAATGTAGAAACAAAAAAGAAAACAAGGAGAAGCTGATTTGAGCCTATTGCCACAAGTGTTATAGTGCAACACAGTACACCTACCATAATCAAATATGCAAATATATCATGTCCAAATTTTTTAAACTAAAATGAGAAGTGTGCATGCTTCAATTATTACACTGTGTTTCTATTTTCATACATACCTGTAAGTATCTATGCTACCTAAAGCTCAGGGTCCAAATGGTTTTTAAATTCTGTAGATGAAGGATAGAGCTCAAGACACTGCACAATTTATAAAAGCACTTTCCCACTAAAGAAAATTTTCCAGTGACACAACTTCTTTCTTAATTTTCTATTATTGTTTACTGATTTTCATCCATTCCATCAATGAATATGGTGCTCTCTATAGCAATTTCTCAACAGCAATTGGTAATGTATTTGAAAAGATTGTTATTAAAATTTAAAATCAAGTTTTAAATACAATAGGAACAATTTTCTAATGCTTTGATAAGTTGGACTGAATTTTAGTAATAATATACATATAGAAGTAAAATACAAGCTTACCTGAGACAATTCTTGCATTAAGGTAAGAAAATTGAAATCCATAAAGTTATAAGGGTTAGTCTAATACTTCATGTCTAATTTTTTTTGATAAAGTTACTTCATTACTTTGTAAACATTTATCTGGATAATATATGCATGTCTGTTCATTAACAAAAAATGTTGTTTTTATCTACTGCAATTTATGTTCCAGTAGCAAAATAAAAATAAAAACTGCTTTGCTTTGTTTGGTTTTGTTTTGTCTTATTTATTTTTGCTTCTATCACACTAACTCTGATAACTTAGTAAAAGAGCAGTTATTAAATGTGTCTTTCAAGTGATAATATATTTCAACAACCAACTTTGTGGATCTACTTCATTTACTCTAATTTGCACAAAATCATGAAACCTTCTCTTCCACGAAACTCCAAATGGTACGTTAAGTCTGATGTACAAAAAATGAGATGTATGAATAGCATTACAACAAATTTTGGTTTGAAAGTAACTTCATCTGTGAAGTTTCCAAATGATGGACAACCATTTCTGAATAATTTTAAGTTACTGAAGGAATGCTGTCCTGCATTACAACTCACAATTTGTAGAGGTTTCAGTCCATAATCGCTGGTTCTAACACAGTGTGTCATCACGGAGCATGAAGAATTCAGGATAAAAAGAAAGCAACAAGACAAGGGGGGACAACCGCAACTCTTCTTATCCTTTGTAGAAAGATAGTAGTCATACACCTAATCCTAATGATCATAGCATTGCTCCATGAATCCATCACAACGTCACACACACTACATGCATGCAACTCTAAACAGGCCCCACCTGTGCTGCATGAGGCTTTGGAAGGACATCTAGACACAAACCATGACAGGATCAGACTATTGTGGTACAGATTCTACTTCCTTCAGATTACTGAGAAATATGAATTATTTTGCTTTATACCCTTACAAATAGAAGAAAATGTCACACAAAAAGGACATATTTACAAAGACGTAATTTATTTCTAGAATAAACATACTTAAATGGACTTCAAACCTAAGTGCAAAATGCAAGTATATAAAATTTCGTGAAGATATAACATCGAAATGACATTGGATTTGTTACTGAAATTTGTTTGTCATGCATGAAATATCTTACTGATAACTTGAACTTTGTTAAAGTTTGAAACTACTATATAGAAAATTCTGAATATAGAAGCCATAGGCAAAGAAAATACATACTGAAAGCATACTGATGTAGGATTATTATACAAAATGCATAAAGTTAAAACTCAAGAACAGGAAAACAACAAATTTGAACAGGGGTGAAATGTCTAGGGAGACCACATGGATGGTCCATGCTACAGATCATAATGTGATATGATTCTCCATGACACACGTCACTGAGGTCATCCAAGCCACAGCAAATGTTTGATACCATCACGTGAACATCAAAAAAGTTAACTATGAAAACAGAAAACCCCAAGTGCTGGAGAAGACATAGAAGTCAAATAATTTACATGTAATATGTCATATATACATGCTTGTATGCAACATATGAGCGCAGTAACAGAGAAATACAGCACAGACAGAGATGTAGAGATTGTGAGGCTAGATGATTCCTAATAGAAATGCTGTGTAGGGAAGACCCACTTAGGAAGAGGAGATCTGCAAATGTATAGTGTACAAGGAATTCAGAAACTTGATATTTGCTGGGATTGCAGAAAACCAGAAATGTTTGTTTATGGATGCTGGGTTTGCAAAACATTTCAGAAATTTGGCAACAATTTAACATTTTTGAGAAAGCATCATTCTGTCATGCAGTCTAGTGTTTGTGATCCTAATTATTTATCTAAATGAAAACATTTTTCACAATCAGGAACCTAACTGTGAATGTTTACATAAGCTTTTCTTGTAACTGCTAAACTTAGGAGCAACCAAGACTTCTTCTTTTTTTTTTTTTTTTTTTGTCTTTTTGAGACAGGGTCTCGCTATGCAGTTCAGGCTGGCCTTGAACTCACTTTTGTAGCCCAGGGTGGTCTCAAACTCGCACCAATCCTCCTGCCTCAGCCTCCTGAGTGCTGGGATTACGGTGTGCACCACCACGCCCGGCTTAAGACTTCTTCTAATAGGCAAATGGATAAAACAAACTATAATATACTTGTGCAACATTATTCAATGCTAAAAATGATCTATCAGGTTATAAAGAGACGCTAAAATATGATTTAGTGAAAACTAAAAATATATATTTTATTTTTGGTTTTGTTTTTATGTATTCAGTACAGGGTCTACAGGGTCTCATGACACAGATCAGAGTCATAGTGATTGTCTTATGTTCAGCCTCCCAAGTGCTGGGATTACAGGCATACACCACCATGCCCAGTCTCAATCACCCTCTCAGCAAGCCCCATGGGTGGAGCCAGAACAGCACTCTGGGAATTGAACCGCAGCCCCTGAATCTGCCTAAGCAGGCACTTTAATTCAGCTATCTGGCTGACCATTAGAAAAAACACATTTTTTTTAGTGAAAATCTTACATATATTTGTTTGGATATCCACTATAATATATATTAATTTAAATAAACCAATACATAAAACAGAAATATATAGTTGATAGCCAATGAAAATACCTTTGAACTTTCAATCTTTAGACAGATAATTTTGTTTTATCCATTTGTATTTTATATGTTTAGTCTTCAGCATGTCTTTTTGCTCAACAGCTATATGTTTTAAACTAGCTGTGTGGTATCAATCATTTCTAGATGCTCACAAATGACTAAACTTGTGACGTCCTTGTGGTAGTCTACAAGGCTGGACTTGATCTATTCTGATTACTCAATTTCATATTTCTTTCCCTGATTCACTCAGTCCAAACAACTTGGCCTCCTCTTCTCTTTGAAAACTTGAACCACAACCCATGTGGTGACTGTGAGGATGCTGCACTCTGCTGATTCTGCTATCCCAGCAGGTATTGAGCTTTTCAATTTCTTCTGTACCACATATTGACAGGTCTTGTGTTCCCAAGCAGGTCTTCCCTACACAGCATTTTTAATAAGAATCATCTCAGCCCCGTGATCCCTGCATCTCTATTTATGATGTATTTTCTTAAACTCATATGTTGCATACAACATATATACTGTGACATGTAAATTCTTTAACTTTTTGTTTTGTGAACATATACTGCTATGATTGTATTACAGGAAACATAGTACTTCCAAAGTATATGTTATAAATTATTATATGACATTACAATATATGTTCTTTTGTGTTACTGCTTTTATTCCTAGAATTGTGCATCTCATGTTATATTTGTGTTATTCAATGTTCAATGTAATGACCTTTCCAAATCCTTACAACCCCAGCTCATATATGATCCAATTTTTAGGTTATTTGCTTTGATCAACTTTTAATCAGTAGCTTGAATTTCTTATTTATTGAATCCACTAGTTTGAGACAACAGAAGTGAATAAAAGTAGTGATTCATAAAGATTCACAAAACACATGAGGCTAGTAACTGATGCTTCCAAATTGTATATGTTTATAAATGTAATTCTCTGTAAACGAATTTATATGAGCACATATGTAACTACACATGTAAAAAAAGTTCATGGTTCAACATCTGGAAAAATAGTGTATCACAGAAAAAATAATTGTATTTTAATTTAATATTGTTGATGAATTTTTGTTATGTATATAAAACAATTTTCCAGTATGCTAGACCTTTACAAATAAAAATTGATAATACTTCTCCCCAATCTGTTTAATGTGCATGATTTTTTGACACTGTATATGCTTGAAGCGACATACTCATAAGGTAGCTTCCCTATTTCCAAAACTTTTTAACACTTAAAATCATATCTCATTATCAAATTTTCTTATTTTCTTCAATTTTAAGGGGTTATTGCACAAAATGTTAGAGAAATTGATAATCTGTTGTAAATAAAATTGGCTAATCTAGCAAAGTATTTGCAATTACTAATGTTTAAACTTTGCTACACACAAGCTGAAATTATAAACAACACTAGTCATTGAACTCTCTCACAGGACAAAATTAATTTCAATGATGCTTCTGCTTTGAACTAATCAGTAAGTGTAAGATTAATGATGTTTTAGCTAGATGTATTGTTGCAGTATTTGATGCATATTAATGTTCTTACAGTTATAGTTATTTATCTTCATATTCAGAAGTTGTCACACGCTCAGCATTTATTACGTGAAATTGATAACTTTGCAAAATGTCTTGTTATGCACAACGAAACCATGTTTAAGAAGCATAGGCTGCGTAGTTGTACATCATTAACTCTATGACACACCTTTAAATGCTTTCCAAAATGTAAGCATTGTTAAAAACCCTTACACCTTTCAGACTTCAAAAAAGTTTCTGTGACACTTATTAGATACCAAAGTATCAGTAGGAAATTCATTCAAGAGAAAATATTATCTTCAATTCTAACTGAAGCAACCTTTAAAAAATAAGATATAGAAGAACCATATAATCTAACTACATGATCTAAAAATACAACCCTAAAAATGTTTATTCAATTTCTCCACTTTTTTATGTCAATTAAATTTCATCTAATACTAAAATTGCAATTATATCTTCATGCTAAATAAAATTTTTGAACTTAAATTTTATATATTTGCTACCATCCTGGAATTTTCTTTTTTTTTTGGGGACCGGGGTTCGAACTCACGACCTTGCACTTGCCCAGCAGGCACTTGTGCCTCAGAGCTATCTCCCCAGCCCCTGTCCTGAAATTTTCAACTGAACATTTCATAAATATCTAAAACATATATGTCCAAAAAACTTATGTTTATTGTTCTGTTGTTCTTTTGATCTCCTAGTATTCTTTGTGGTAATCAATGTTGTAAGACCTGTATTTTCTTATAGTAGAAATCCTATGATTTATGCGACATTCACTTTTTGGTATTGTCATTAGCAGAATCCTATTAAGATTGAAATTTATTTTTCCCTGCCAAAGAAATATTCTCTTACCAGTTTATCCAAATTCATTCTTATTTGTTTTCACCATCCACACAATAATCTTCAAAACATACAAAACTTGGTATTCAAAACATTTTGTTTACTGCTGGTGAGATAGCTTAGCAAATTAAATCACCTGCTTAGGATAGAGGGATGGAGCGGGGTTTGATTCCTGCCATACTATGCTGACTGAGCCCCTGTGGGGTGCTGACAAAGTGATTGAGACTGGCCATGGCGCTGCACACCTGTAATGTCCGCATCTGAGAGACTGAATTAAAAAGGATCACTAGGAGTCCAGTCTGTGTAGTGAGACCATGTAGACCTTGTACTAAATACGTTAAACACTGTTTAAATACAAAACTATAAAAATATCACTCTTTAAAAATATTCAAAAATATTTAACTGTTCTTTCCTTATTTAAACTGGTCCTAGTATAACATTTAGTCTCGACAACTGTTCTTTTTTCTGACTATTTTCTAGCACACATATTTTCCTTCTCTCAATTCTTAATATTAACCTCAGCACAATTCTGAGTCGCACTTTATAAAAAGTTTTTATTTTTCTTTCTTTTAAAATAATGTAAACTAAAATATCCTCGCCCATAGTGGTGCACATCTGTAATCCCAGCGCTTGAGAGGCTGAGGCAGGAGGATGAGTGCAAGTTTGAGACCAGCCTGGGCTACAAAAGTCAGCTCAAGGCCAGCCTGAATTTCATAGTGAGACCCTGTTTCAAAAAGACAAAAAAAAAATGAAAATAAATAAATAAAATATCCTCAATCACATTACTCCAACATTGATCTGACTGTTTCAACTTCGCTGAACAAAAGGCCATTTATTTATTTATTGGTCATTCTTGTACATTAATAAGAAATAAAATATTTTCTTTTTATTTATTTAAAATATTATTAATAAATTTTAACACTTTAATGTTGTCATGAGAATTCCAATCACATTGCTACTTTTAACCTAATAATCATATTCTTATCTGTTCCATCACTGCCTGATATTCCATAAATGCAAGATAAATTACAAGAAAAAAGACATATTAAACAAGACTGATCCATAGCTAATCGGTTTTATATACAAAATAATAATCAGTCAATTGATAGTACTTGGAAAACTACAAATTCTTACAAGCAAAAAGTAATGAGAAGTTATGTGTCATTATCCTACTAAATGACTGCAATGTCCTGAAGCTCCTGTATATTTTCTCACTATGTTTATATGTATTCAATTCTTTGTATAGAAGTATATAACTTCATGTGCATGTATTAATACATAGAACTCTAAAATCTTTTTACCTACATTACCTTATGAAATCCTTTCTTAGAATATTCATTTTTAATAGTACATGTTTGCGATACATAAAGTTTACACTGCTTTCTGTATGTGGAGAATTGCTACATGTACATAATATACCCTCGATCTTTTTTGTCTCATTTCCCTTCTTTCCCTCATCCTTACTGTTCAATTTTCACCACTTTTATTTTGTACATGCTTGCACGACTCAGTGTTACATTCTTTGAATGGAGCTGGTGCATGTACAAAATGAAAATGCATCTTAGGAGTATTTTAGAGAGGCACAGGGAAAGCTTTAAAACTCCATGATTTTAAGTATCAAATAGCCTGTGAACTTTGGGTGACATACCCGAGCATATATCTAACTCGTGTCTCTGTCCCAGAGTGGGACAAGCCCTCTCATTCATAGTTCACGTTGCTGGCATCTATATCTCTTTTATACTTCCCTTGATTCCTCAAAATAAGGATCTCTTAACTTCGTGCATCACAAAACGGAAAATAAGGTTGAGGGCAATTTTCCTGTGACTAGTGAGACCTAACTAACCCAGAGCCAAATTCATTTAAAGATTTTTTTACAACAGTGAAGTAGCAACTTACATGTCAGCTTGAGTAATAGCATCAGAACACTTTCAACAGAATATATTCACCTTTCGCCTACTTCACCTCACATCAAAACTCTCAGGTCCCTGATGTGGGTACAGCCCATATCAGTGGATGGTCAAAGCTTCAAGACACCAAGGAAAATGGTATTTCTTGTAGTTGTCATGTCTTTGAATTGGATTTCTATTCGTATTTTTGAGAGAGGTACTCAGAAAGAGATTCATTTTTGTAAGAACTTTACTTAATAAAAAGTATTTATGAATAAATTTTTTCTCAAAAATATTATATTAGTTTATACATTAAAGGATATCCAATGGAAGGAAGGAACTTTAAAACAAAAGTGTAAGAATAAATATAGTATTGGCTTATATGTCTGTGATTTGTGAACCTTTCTCATGTTTTATTAATCTGTATTAAAGCTGACTAGCACTTCACAAAGAGTGGAATATATGGAAATGTAATCTGGACACGAGAAAATATAAATGTGGTAAAGGAATATTGATTTATTTTGTGTAAGATCATAAAAAGGAATTTAATAATAAAATTTCATTTTGAATATTCAGTGTAATTGAAATCTTTATAAATATATTTCTCAAATGAATTATTCTTAATTATTCTTAATACTTTTCAATATGCCTTGGGCCCACCAGTTACCTTACAACTTTTCTCTCACTTCACCCTTGTATTTTTTTAATTACTTTTAATAAGAAATAACAATGTATAACAATGTGACTGTGTCAAAACACATTAGTCATACATTTCAATATTTGTTATAATGCATATTTTTGTCCTATTAGTTATACAGAGTACAGGGTGTAGATGTTATAATTTTTCAAATCATTATTGGCACAACCAAATTTCTTCTCCTTGAATTAAGAGAAAGTAGTTGTATATATAATCCAATGTTCGATATTTGCAGTGGATTATTAGTAAAATTGGCAAAGTTGGAAGCTGTTGATTTAAGCCTTTTACAGCTCAGCATTCTAATCTAGCTTTACATTTTATGTCTCGTGGTTAAACTTTTTTGCTGGGTGGTTAAAGACAATGTTCTGTTGATATAGTGTATTGCATTTATAGATTTGCATATATTGAACCATCCTTGCATCCCTAGGATGAATCCTACCTGGTCGTGATGTAAAATCTTCTTGATGATTTGTTGTATTCTAATGGCTAGGATTTTATTGAGAATTTTTGCGTCAATGTTCATGAGAGAGATTGGTCTGTAGTTTTCTTTTTTAGTTACATCTCTGTCTGGTTTTGGTATCAGTGTGATACTTGCCTCTAGGAACGATTTTGAAAGGACTGCTTCTTTTTCAATCTCATTGAATAGTTAGAGGAGTATTGGGGTTATGTCTTCTCTAAATTTCTTGTAGAACTCAGAGATGAATCCATCGGGTCCCGGACTTTTCTTTGTCGGTAGGCTTTTTATTACATTTTGTATTTCATTGGCTGTTATTCAGCTGTTGAGAACTTTAATATCTTCTTGATTCAGTTTCTGTAATTTGTACTTTTCTAGGAATCTGTCCATTTCATCTCTGGCTTCAATTCTGTGAGAGTAGAGATTCTCAAAGTAACTATTTATGATTCTCTGTATCTCTGCTGGGTCTGTAGTAATTTCACCCTTTTCATTCCTTATTGCTTGGATTTGAGTCCTTTCTTTCCTCTTTTTGATGAGGTTAGCTAGGGGCTTATCAATCTTATTTAATCTTTCAAAGAACCAGCTTTTGGATTCATT
>PVJA010027592.1:0-28349 GCA_004027025.1 Myocastor coypus | reverse complement strand
TGAAGGCCAAAGCCTGAAGAAGGGAGGAAATTATAAAGATCAGAGCAGAAATTAATGCAGTGGAGACTAAGAAAACAAAACAAGGAAGAGCTGATCCTTTGAAAAAATATAAAAAGAAAGTGATAATGTCTGAAAATGTCTGTTCTTTGCTCTGATCTGCTAAAATATTGTATTGGTCCATTAAAATGCTATAACGAAATACTTTAAGTTCTCTTTAATTTACAAAGAGAAATTTAAAAGATTATTTGTTCTTGATTGCAGTACATAAGGATTCACTGTGGAGAGTTGGCACATGACAGTGATATCTTAGTCCATTTTACTACCCCTTCCCCTCCTCTCTTAAATAGCAGAATTTTTTGCCCAAAACTGTGAGGACTGGGGATCCCCATATAAAGCACCAGCAGATTTAATGCATATTGAGGGCCTGTTCCTCCTGGCTGGCCTCTTCTCTGGGTTCTTACCTTGCCACCAAGCTGGGTCTGAGGGTCCTTGAAACTGAAATAAGGAACTTAACTCACTCTTTCAAAAGAGGTTCACTGACTCCTGTGGAGGAAAAAGCATTTTTATCTGTTTAAATCATTCATTCATTCATTCATTCATTTATTCGTTCATTCATTCACTCGTTCATTCAGTCACTCATTTGGTACAAGATCTCACTATGTGACTTGAACTCCTAGTGATCCTCCTGTCTCAGCCTCCCCAGTGCAGGGATTATAGGTGTGTACCACCAAGCCTGGTATCAGTGGCTGGCTGTGTGCAGGGCTGGCATGCATGCAGTACCAGAGATCGAAACCAAGTCCTTCACTTTCTAGGTAGGCACTTAGACCACTGAGCTCTCTCCCTGGCCCTAAAAAGCATTTTCCAGATGCAGCAGTAAGAGGCTCAGGAAGGGCTCATCAGCTAGAGATTTAGGTCTCACTCCAGAATGAATGAGTGCAGGCAGTCAGAGAAATGAGATGCATTACAGTTTGGAATGGGAAACATTTATATCTCTCAGGAAGAGGGGAAACCCCAAGAAAAAGTGGCCCACCCCCTAGAAGGGTATTATCTTATTTTACAGGTATGGGAACTTCTTTAAAAATAGGCAATTTGAATATTCTTTGGATTCAGTCAACGTGATCCTTTATTTTAGAATCAGATGCCTCCTGTTCCTTGCTTTCTCAATTAAGCCGATTTAGGGACTTTTATACAATTCTTAAGGAATTTTGGGCAGGATGGGCCTGTAGGGAAGGAGTCTAAATTTAACTGAAGGAATGCTGATATGCATCGCCTTGGGTAGCCTCGACTGGTTCCAGGAAGTTGCAGTCTTCCTAAAATACAATTTTTAGTTATGATTTCCTTGTCTCCTTTCTACCTATCTTGTATTTCTTCTCTCCTGCCCCAACTGGCAGGAGAGCATCAGCACCAGTTCTGTTTACGTGGACCAACCACATCCTTGAGAGCTGGTCTCATCTTGTGGAGTGGCACACCCCAGTACAACCAGTGTCAGACTACAGCAAACACCAATATTGCAGCCTTGAGCCAGAGGGAGGTCTTGTCCCTAGGTGCAGCCAACTCAGACCTGTTAGTTCTGTCTTGCTTTGATGGTGTTCACAGGCTGCAGGAAATTAGAAAATTTAGACCACTAATTAGACCACTAATTAGACCAAAAATTAGACCACTAATCTAGCGCTCTGTTCTCTTCATATCTCTTCTTAGTTTCTGCAGTTCAAGAGCCTGGGCTTGGAGCTCAAACTGAGGTAGGATAGGAGTGGGAAAATTTGTCAGAAAAGAGGCCAATAAATCAGGATTTTTAAACTAGGCTTATAAGAAAAATTGCAGCTTTAGCTTGAGAACACAAAGGCTACTCAAGCCTTTCTCCCTTCTGGAAAACTCCAAAAAGAAAAAAAAAAAAAAAAAAAAAAAAAAAAAAAAGTCCTAAAGGTCCTAAAGACTCAGTGAAGCTGTAAATCAGACTTTGGACCTGTCTTTACCTGGTCCTGGACCTGTCCCTTTTACCCGTAATTCCAACTTCTTCCTCCACACTCAAAGAAGCAGCAATATCAGTGGCACCATAGCTCAACCTGAGACATAAAAATGACTTGCATTCTGACATAGCCTGTCAAATTGGTAACCTGGCAGACCGATTATACGTCCTAGATCAATCACCTTGAAGACACCCCCATACCCCATAAATATGCCCAGCTCTGGCTCATAATGCCTCTCCTCTCCTTTGTCTTCCTCTTTCTTTTTCTCTCTGTCTGTCATTCTCACCTATTTCTCACCTATTTCTTTTTGTCATTCTCACCTATTTTGTTGGCGGTGGTTTTAGTGTGTACCTTTTCAATTCTGCCTAATAAAACCCTTCCCATGCCTCTTACTGCCTAGTCCTAAAACTTCTTTTTTCTGCTACCGAAGAACCTGCAAACATATTGTATGTTCAGAGTAGGTGAGGTTCCTTATCTCAGCATCTGCAACCTCCTCAGAACCAGTCTGGTGACAAGACCTCAAAGTCACATGTGCACACTTGTAATCCCAGCACTAGGAAGACTGAGCAGCAAGATCTCTGGGACTTAGAGGCCACTCTGGGCTACATAGTGAATTTATGACCAGCCTGGACTACATAGTACCACTCTGTCTCAGAAAACAATGGAAAAAGCCACTAATGTTGCTAACACTGGCTGGACCTACAGCTCAGTGTCTCAGGCTTCTGGGAAGCACACTCAGTGCCTCCATGTTCACCTGTGAGCCCAGGAGAACTTCTTTCCCTGCAGCCTGTCTTTCTATTAGTCCAGCCACTTACCCATTCACCCCCAACCCTGTTCAATGTGTGTTTTCTTATAATCCTAAAAGTCCAGTAAGTCTAACAGACCTATTGTTAACAGAATAGGGATATCTGAAGAATGTCCCAGAGAAGGATTGAGCATTCTCTTTGGAGCTGATTACATTAAATGCTGCAGGGCTGGTGAAATAGCTCAGCAGACTAAATGCTTGCTTAGGCAAGCACAGCGACTGAGGTTTGATCCTAGCACCATATGTTGCACCAGCCCCACACCCAGGCATAGTGAGCTGGCCACTGAGATGGGGTCGGGGTGTGGTGGCACACACCTGTAATTCCAGGGCTAGGGAGGCTGAAAACAAGAGGATCACTATAAGTATGATCTGTGTAGTGAGACCCTGTACCAAATACATTTTAAAAGACCTTGTCTCAAAAAGACAAAAAAAAAAAAAAAAAAAATACAACCAAATACATTTTAAAAATAACAAGAAAATAAATAAATAAATAAATGCTGTGAATCAAACACATGTTCACTTTCTTGTCCATTGTGGTCATTTTCCACCTAGTACAAGACTTAAGCTTAGAACATCTGGAGAGTGAATGCATAATGTACTTAAAATAAATGTTAGCCAGTGTATTTAGCTCAGGGTATCTGTATCTGTAACTTCTAAAACAAGTTGTAAATTTAACAGGGTACACAAAGCCTCTCAAAAGTCTTTATACAGAGGCTGGGGAGATAGCTCTGTGGCACAAGTGCCTGACTGCCAAGTGCAAGGTTGTGAGTTTGAACCCCAGTCTCGGAAAAAAAAAAAAAATCTTTATACTAGCTGGGTGTGGTGGCGCATGCCTGTAATCCCAGAACTTGGTAGGCTGAGGCAGGAGGATTGGTGCAAGTTTGAGACCAGCCTGGGCTACAAAAGTGAGCTCAAGGCCAGCCTGAACTGCATAACAAGACCCTGTCTCAAAAAGACAAAAAAAGAAATAAATATTTATACTGAACTAAGTATACATTTAAATGGAAATAAAAAGCTAGCATGTGATAATAGACTTGTTGATGCAGCTTTTAAAGTGTTGCTTTGTAATATTTAAGTTTATTTGGTCAGGGACATGGGCAATACTTTTAATGGTACTAAAGACTGAACCTGGGGCCTCATATATACTAGGAAGGTGCCCTACCACAGAGCTGTACTCCTAGACCAGGGCAATACTTTTTTGAGATGCTGTAGCACAAAGCTATGATAAAAGTTAATTTTAAAATGTATTAACTATTTGATGTAATTTGTCAAGCATTGATTAATTAAATCGGAAATCAGCAGGCTGAGGTGGCCCTGCAGCCCTTGGTTCCCATTTGAGTAAATTGAAGCCCAGATCACCATAAATGGTAAAATAAAACAAGCTTAGCCAATCCAAAACTACCAGCTAACCTCTAACTATAGACTTTCAGCTGGAGAAATTTAAATAAGGCTACTTATAAGAAAAAAATTATCAAAAATCTTTTTTACTACTTGTTTCATGTAAAAATGCAAATAGCGGGGCCCGGCAGGATGGCTCAGTGGTCTAAAGTGCCTGCTTAGGAAAGCTTGGGCGGCTGCAGGGACCGCGGTTCGATCCCGGCCCCACATGCTGTGCCAGCCCTGCCCTCAGGGCAGGCTGAGCCGGCCATAAAAAAATAAATAAATAAATAAACAAAAGTTCTGAAACAAGAAAAAAATAAAAATAACAAAAAAATAAATTATAAAAAAAATGCAAATAGTACAGAAAGGCATGAAGTCAAAGGACTGGCACTTCACCCCAGCTCCACTGTCACTGTCCCAGCTCTGTAAAACTGAGAACCACAAATGAAATCTTATCTTTGGAATTCACCCATAAAGGCTTTCCCCTCCTGCCCCTGTGTCAGAGTGGGAACCACCTGCCATCAGGAGCTGCCTGACTTGTGAATTACTGTTTGCTCAATTAAACTCTGCAGTATTTTGGTATGCTTCAATTTACCTTTCCAGGCTACTGGTGTAAGCTGCATCTATAGAACTACATTTATTATTTTTATTTCATTTGTGTAACCAGGGTTCAAACTCAGCACGTTGCACTTGCCAGGTAGACACTTGTGTCCTTGAGCTATCTCCCAGCCCTGCACTATGTTTGTTGATGAACATGGATGAAGTTCAATTTATGCATGGCTGAAGTAAATTGTATTCCACTGGGTGAGGTACTGCAGAGACTGTCACCATACCTGGGGAAGGCTCACTGTGAGGCTAGCAAAAGGTACAGTGGAGCCATGTTCGCTTACATTGGGCTTAAGGGTGAGTAGACTTTTCTTAAGCAAAAGCAAATGAGGGATGACAGAAAGAATCCTGGCTTGTTGGAAGGTGGGCTGAAAAAGGGCCTTTGGCCTCCAACTAGGGAGGGTCTCAAGTCCCAGGCTTTTGAGTTCTATTTCACAAATCATGGAAAACTGCTGGACATTTTGAAGCAACAGGAGTAGAACTGTAGAAAGCACATTTTGGCACTCTCCTGTGTAACAGGCTGAGGTGGGAATAGACATCAGAGAGAGGGACAGTGGCCCAGTGGCTGAGCATCTTCAAATTGAGAGGAAACCAGGCCTGAATTAGGAGTAAGGAGCAAAGGGTAGGAAGAGAAGCACCCAACACTGGACACCTAGAAAGCACCTTTTCCTAGATCTGCAGGGCTGAGAAGGAGGGTGGCACCAGCGCCCTCCAACCTTGAGGAACTGTGGCCTTGGAAGAGGTTGTGGCTTTGCCTGTTTTGGCTCAGCTAATTAGCAGCGGGACTTTCCAAAGACACTTGTCTTCCAAATGGGGCAGCACCAGAGCCCCTGGAATTGTATGAGATCACAAGAGAATGTCCCCAAAGCGATATTTAGAAACACTTTCACTTTGACTTATAAGGGCTCCTGGACAGGATCTGCCAAGAGCTCGGCTTTCTTAAGTGCAGATGACTCACCCAGCAGAGGAAAGCATGGCCCAGAAGGGCCTGAGTGGTGGCCAGATCTAGTGGCCAAGTCTGCGCAGTAGGTGAAGAATCACAGTGGTGCATGTGACTGACAATCAAGTAAGGGGAGATGGGAAATAGATGGGAAACTGGGAGGGAGCGAAACACTTCCACCAGCACCATCCATGGCTTCCCCTGTCTTCCTCCTTCCCTCCTTTCCTCTCTTCCTTCATCCTACTTTAATCTACTTGTGTCAGCCAATAAGCCAGACTCAAAGATAATAATAAGTTATTCTGAGATAATGAAATACTTCTAGGAACAGGTCATCATTTTAATCCTTGTAGTAACATAACACAGAAATGATTGGAGGAGTCAGACTCAAAAGTCTGCCACAAAATGTGAGATCTTTATGATTTTGAGGTCATCTAAAGAATGTTCCCTTCCCACTGAACAGTAGGTACACTCCCAAGATGTGCCTTCTTTCCACCTATGTCCTCCTTTCCCACAACTCATTTTCTGACAGGACACTGGTTTGCATTTCTGGGACCTCTTTAATCATCCACCTTTGGATAAGAACAGTTGTATAATGTTTGTCCTTAAAGGTAGTACCTACGTGTATGAGGACAATTTCAGATGTACTTGGCAAGTTCCACACTGCACTGGACAATTCCTGTACTATACTATTTGAACCTTAAAATCAAATTAAAATTTAGAATCAACATGTCTTACACTCTGAATAATAGTGAACTTTGAACCAACTTTAGTTTAACCCCTTTCCACATATGTTGTGCAAAGGTATAGCAATCTATGCCCAGAGTGAAGGTTAACAGAGATAGCCTTGATTATACATAGGACGTTTCAGGAGGGGCACTGAAGCAGGCCTGAATATAGCTGTTCATTTCTAGAGAGCTGGGAGGTATCAGTCCTTTGACTTTGTACCTTTCTATGTCATTTGCATATTTACATGAAACAAGTAATAGAACACATTTTAAATAATTTTGTTCATATATACATATTTAGTCAAATGAATAAATACTTCTGTTCTTTTATTATTCAGCTTTCTTGTCCCATGCAGAGATAAAATTCCTGACATAAGGGAGAGAAGAAGGAGGTGGAAGAGGAGAAGGAGGAAGAGGAGGGGGAGGAGGAGGAGAGGCATAATTTGTGTCACAATTTCAAGGGATTCAAAAAGAGAAAAAAGAAAAGAAAAGAAATTCTGGGTGTGGTGGCTCATGCCTGTAATTCCAGCACTTGAGAGGCTGAGGCAGGAGGATGGGGTGAGTTCGAGACCAGTCTGTGCTACAGAAGTGAGCTCAAGGCCAGCCTGAACTGCATAGCAAGACCCTGTCTCAAAAAGACAAAAAAAAAAAAAAAAAAAATGAAGGGATTAGTCTATGATCAGCTAGCACCAAGGCATGGTGGATTCAAAACCAATCCAACTGACACAATTAAGCCAGCCCATCCCAGTTCCTGTGAGCTATAAACTGAAGCTTATATTTGTGTAGTAAGATTTTTAAAAACCTACATGCAATATTATCCAGATTGAATTTCATGTTTTATACAAACTATTAGTCCTATGTGGGAAAAAAGTTTGAACTTTGATTCTTTAGTTTAGTACCTAGCTTTCCGAGAATTAGCTCCTCCACCAAATTAAAACATTCATCACTTACGGTAATAATAATCATAGTAATATCTACTAGTTCTGAGAGCTTCCTGTGTCCTAAGTACTGTGCCTGGCAAGGCCCTGTCTCACTCACTCTTCACTGCAGTCCTACAGAATTACCCCAGTGTATAGGGGATAAACCAACATTGACAGAAGAACGTGACTTCACTCGAGTTGGCGGTATTTGCACTGATCTGAAAGCAAAGTCTCTCTGACTCAGAGCAGGTGTTTTGTTTTGGTAAACTCTAGTGAAGTGTAACCACAAGATATGAGCTGCTCAAGTGCTCAGTGCAGCATTACCTCTATGCTTAGCAGAAGCAGATTTTTCTATTTTTATTAAACTTTTTAAAATCTTTATTTATTTGGTGTAGGGCCTTGCTATGAAGCTTGAACTCATAGTAATCCTCCTGTTTCAGCACTAGGATTACAGGTGTGTGCCACTGCCTGGTTTCAGTGTCCACCACAGCACACTGGGGGTTTCATGACTGGCAAAGTATGGGTACTGGGGATTGAACCTGGGTCCTCATACTTGCCACAGAGAGCACCAGCCCACAGAGAGCAGATCTTAACCACCTTGCCACCCAAGTCACCAGGAAATGATAAACAGAACACACATGGTCATGGACAAACCTGTGCCAGAGTCTCTTTTCCAGCATGATAACATTGTGCTATCCGGCATGGGACACTAAGGGCTGAGGGTGAAAAATGGAGCTGTCTAGTGTGACAGCCACTGATCAAAAAGGGTGATTCAGCCTTGACACAGGTCTGGTTCGAACTGAAATGTGCTGAATGTGTAAGATACAAAGTGAAGCCAAGCTTGCTCACACAGGACTGTAATCCCAGCTCTGTCTCAAGAAAGATACATACAAACAAACCAGAAAAACACCAAACAACAACCATAACCACCACATAGAATAGAATAGAATAGAATAGAATAGAATAGAATAGAATAGAATAGAATAGAATAGAATAGGATAATAAAACACATTGTGGATTCAAAAGACCACATATTAAATAATGTAAGCTGTCTCATTAATACCTGTTTATATTGATTTCATTTCCTTCATTCATTCAAATGAATTTTTAATTTTACCTGCTTGGCTTTTAAATGTGGCTACTAAAAAAATTGTATATGAGACTTGTATTTGTGGCTCATATTATATTCCTATTGGAAAGTACTGGACTGCCAGATCTATAAACAGGTTACAAAACAAGCTAGGTATGGTGGCACATGCCTATAATCAAGAGACTGAGTCAGGAGGATCATTACAAGTTCAAGACCAGTCTGGGCTACAAAATGAGCTCAAGGCCAGCCTGAATTGCATAGTGAGACCCTGTCTCAAAAAGACAAAACAAAACAAATAAACACGAGTAGAAAGTACTAGTGAATAATATACATGCCCAAATAGAGTGCTGCAGGCTCCAGGAGTCTATAAATTGGATCATACATAGAAGAAGGCTTTGGGGGTGGGCGTTGGGCCTTGCCAGGCCTGGAGAAGTTGGAAACAGGAGCTGGGGAGTGGAGTGGCTCTGCCTATATAGACCACTGTGGAGACCAGGTAACATTACCCACCCTGAAGTGCTTTCAGTGGAGGGTGTGGAGCCTGTACTCAGAGGATAGGCAGGTGGACCCAGCAGATATGTGGAGCAGGTGCAGCAGGGGAGGGACAAGTCATGGGAGGCTTGGGGGACAGCTCAGGGGTGGAGACTGAGCCTGCTCAGTGTCTGGCTGTGTGCAGACACTGGAGAATGAGCTTCAGAGACTGTCTACTCACCTTCTCCTTTCTACCTGTGTGACAGGAGTCAGGAGGATAACTCCAGTGGCTGTGCAGAATAAAAGTTCAGCTGACAAGGCTGGTGACATGTTCTCTCACAGCCTCTCATAATAGGAAGTGTGTCCAAGAGTGCTGCAGCCGGGATGCTGACAAACCCCGCTCAGATGCCAGCTCTACTTGGCACTGCTCCTGGTGTGCAGAAACCTCAAATAATGTGGGTGGCATTCGAGGCACAGCAGGGGTGGAAGACTGAATGTGCTCAGCTGGCAGGAAGAGGCAGAAAGGGGATAGGGTTTGAAAGAGATCGGAGCACTCAACAGGATTAATTCAAACAAAGTCAGAGTCCCCTACAGTAGTACAGCCAAATGAATGGTGATTTATTCCAATCCACAGGCCAGCCAAACTGAACTCCAAGCTACCATGACACAAAGAGCAGTGCCTCCCCAAGCAAGTTTGCTACCTTTCATCCTGCTGGTAGAAAACTGACTCCAGAGTCCATTAACTAGGTAACTAAACTTACCTAGAGGAAAGTTATTTATTGTAAATTGCAAGTTGAAAATGGATATGACCTTATCTATCCTGAAGACCCTAAGATCTACCATGCTTAATCTTAATTTTTCTCTTCTCTCTCTCTCTCTCTCTCTCTCTCTTTCTAAATTCAGGGCCTTGTTCCTGCAAAGCAGCAGCTCTACCACTAAGCCACATCCTCAGTCCTTAATTTATTTTTATGGTATCAGGAATCGAACTCAGGACCTTGAGCTTGCCAAGCAGGCACTTGTGCCACTGAGCTGTATCTCCAGCCCTAACTTTTCTTTTTGAGAGAAGGTGTCTTTATGTATTTCAGGTTGGTCTTGCACACTCAGCAATCTTTCTGAGAGAGAAGAGGAAGAGGGGGAAGGGAAGGAGGAGGAGAAGAAATCCCCAAGTGCCAGGCTTAACCCAGCTGCTTGGGAAGCTAGGGAAGGAGGTCTGAAAGATTAAGGGCTGCCCAAGCAGCTTAGCCAGAGCAGTCTCAAAATAAAGAATACCAAGGGCTGTGTACAGCAGTAAGGTTCCCTTGAGTTCAAAAAGGAAGGAAGAGATGGAGGAGGAGAGAGAAGAAAAAGAAGCTGTGAGGAAGCGGGCGAAGATGTGGCCCTAGAAATCTGCCCTGCCCCCAGCTGGTGCTGTGGACACTCACCTCTCACTCTCCCACTGCACTGAACCTGCCTGCTGGGTCATGTCCTGCTCCCTCATTTTTCAGATCCCAAGGTCCACCCTTCCCACTCAGTCATTTCTGCTTCCTCAGGATGCAAGCCCTCAGCTGACTATGACACTCAGCATCTCCCTGTGCACTGCCCCCAGGTCACCAAATCCTGAGAGGGGCCAGAAGAAGAGCAGAAGCTCCAGACCTGTCTGTGTCCTCAGTTCCTTGCTCTGGGTGGTGTCCACACTGCCATCCCCACCATGGCTTGTGACTTGTGCCCTTGCCTTGGGCCCTGTGCTTCCATGCTCCCCCGGACCTCAGGGAGAAGCTCCTCTTCTAGGACCTCTACCCCAACCCCAACCACCTCTTGCCCCTCCAGCCAACCTAGCACAGGGCAGCAGGGGAACTGAAGGTTGCTCTGTGTGTCACTCTACAGAGGACTATTCCTGGGGATGCGGGACTGGGTGTATCCGCATCTCTTCTGGGAGCCTCACTTCCGCATGGTGTAAGTTGCTTAGTGCTGATTCATGCCCCACTTGCCATGGAGCACCATCAATCCCCTGCTCAGGACAAGGCCCTTAGAAGTCTTGGGACAGATGGGCAAAATCAAGATGCAGAGGGCATATGAGAAGGAAAGTGGATGTCTCTGCCTCAGAATGCTGAGGGTGCTTTGGTGACAAACAGGGATTCTTTTAACCACCCCCCGTTTTGTTTTTGTTTTTTAGATATGGTCTTTCTATGTATTTTTGATAGGGTCTTTTCCATGTATTTTTAAGGGTTTTTGTTTGTTTGTTTGTTTTGTTTTGTTTTTTCATGGCTGGCTCAGCCTTCCCTGAGGGTGGGGCTGGCACAGCATGTGGTGCCAGGGATCGAACTGCGGTCCCTGCGGCTGCCTAAGCTTTCCTAAGCAGGTGCTGTAGACCACTGAGCCATCCTTCCATGTATTTTTAATTATTTTATTTTTTATGTTATGACCGGCTGAGCCTGTTCTGGGGGAGGGGCTGGTGCAGCATGTCGTGCTAGGGATTGAACCGAGGTCCTTGTGGTTGCCTAAGCTTGCTTAAGGAGATGCTTTAGACCACTGAGCCATCTCACCAGCCCCTTCCATGTATTTTTAGATAGGATCTTTTCTGTGTTCTAGGCTGGCCTTGAACTCATGGTGATCCTCCTGTCTCAGCAACCCTGATGTTGGGATTATAGGTGTGCGCTACCAATCCTGGCTCCTTAACCTTTAAATTATCCCCTCAAAGGCTAGAGGTATAGAGTACTTGTCTAGCATGCACAAGACCCTAGGTTCAGTCCTCAGCTCTGCAAAAATTAAAAAAAAGTAAAGAAAAGAATAAGAAAGTAGGTTATGCTGGGACCATCAATAATTCTGCCTCTCTAAATTACTGAGGCAAGAGGATTGCAAATGTGAACCCAGTCTAAGAAATTTAATGACTTAACAAGGCCCTGTCTCAATCCCCCATGCCACAGTAAGTTAATAAATAAACTGTCCCCTTGAGGCTGCCACTTGTTTCCACTAGCAGGTGGCAGTGCTGGCAGGTGTCCCCAATGCAGCAGGACCAGTGTGAGTTCCCATGATGGCACAGTTGATATATGTACCAGGAGACAGGGCCCTCTCTGTTGTGTGCGCAGGACCAGATGTAAGCCTGGCATATGGTAAACACGCAGCAATTCTTGGTTGTAAATTGTCTCTGGATGTTTCTCTGTAACTCTGTTCTGTGTTTGAAGAGATACAAAGAGCATTCTGTGTTGATCAGTCCCACACTTGAAGTCCTGCTTAGCAAGAGAAGGCTGGACCTTCAGAAGTTTAGAGCAGCTGTCCACAGTCAACTCTAGAACACTGGACAAAACACATGCAAGAGCTGGCCTCAGGAGCTGGACAACAAGCAAGCAGGGACTTGGACTCTGTGGTGTCCCAGTACTCAGCAGAGCATGGAGGATTGCCCCAGGGGGTTGAGATTGCTGTCAGGGATGCCTTGGGACCAGGCACATGAGGAGAGGGTCCCACAGAGAGGGCTCCAACCTACACAAGCTGCTGTCCTGTTCTTCTCAGTACCTGGCTATGTACACCTGGGCTGTGAGGGAAAGCACTCCACTGAAGTGGAGCTGACAGCTCACAGGGCTGGGCAATGCCAATTGCCCACAGGCCAGCGGGGACTCTGGGCTTGCAGGACTGTGATCTCACCACTTGGGAGGTAGGAGGATAGATGTGAATTCAAGACCAGCCTGGGCTACAAAAGTGAGCTCAAGGCCAGCCTGAACTGCATAGTGAGAGACCCTGTCTCAAAAAGACAAAAAAAAAAAAAGCTTTTTTCATTAATTTTTATTAAAAGGTTAAGTGCTTTTAAAAGGCAGTAGAAAGGGCCA
This sequence comes from Myocastor coypus, assembly GCA_004027025.1. Lineage (NCBI taxonomy): Eukaryota > Metazoa > Chordata > Mammalia > Rodentia > Myocastoridae > Myocastor > Myocastor coypus. The sequence continues at coordinate 15,648 of PVJA010027592.1, read as the reverse complement.
CACAAATATGTTATAAAAATATTCTTTTGATGTTAAGCACTAATGTTATGATCTTTAGGAAGATTGTCAGATTACAGTCCTGTACCACCATGCCCAGCTTAAATTTTTTTTTTTTCTTTGAAGCAGTCTCACTATGTGGTTCAGGCTGGCCTTGAGCTCTCAGAGATCTGCCCCTCAGCATCCCAAGTGCTGGTATTACAGGAGTGCACCACTGCCCCCGGCCAAAATGTTTTCTTTTACAGTGCCTATTATAGGTAACAGAAGAAAATAAAGAAGGTCTGTAGTCCCCTGCCACGGATGTCCATTTCTTCAACATGCTGACTCCAAGGAGCATTTTCTCCTGCGCCACAACACAGACCAAGCTGTTGGTGTGCCCATGACCACTTACCCACATTTTCTAGATAAAATTAGGTGGCTGCCTCAGGATACATAGCTCACTGGCCAGGAAGCCAGATCTGGGGCCAGATACCCTGACTGTAGAAGCTTTGAGGCCTCAGGAGTATAGCAATTTCTCCAAGGTTCCTCAAGCCTGGAGCATAACGCTGCCATCCCTCCCTCCCTAGCTGAGAATGTATGGAATGTGCAGGCGCTGTCCTCAGGAGGCTGGGCAGCTCCTTGCCACAGGAAAGGGAGAAGGGAGCTGACGCTGAGGATGGCCGGGAGAGATGAAGTAGGCCTGGCCATGTATAGTTGCACTGAATCTTCTCCCCAGTCCCTCGCACACCTGGGCACAGGGAAATGGTGATTTGAGGCAAAGGAGGCTCCTCCAACTCATCAAAGCTTGCTTTGAATGAAGCCTTTGTCCTTTTTGGCAAAATAAATGGCCTCCTTGGCTTTGGTCAACGGTGAGCAAACAAACAGGAGCATGTGGACCTAAGTGGCTGTAACAGGAGCTGAGCTCCAAGGACAGCACCCCAGGCAGTTTTCACTTGATTTTCTACCAGTGTGCAAAGACCCAAGAAAAACCCCCCACTGAACTAGCAAGTGGGCTTTTTATACAAACACACACACACACACACACACACACAAAAAAAAAAAAAAAAAAAAAAAAAAACAGTTGCAAAACACTTTTCAGTGGAGGTGGAGAGAAACACATTCAGAATGAGTCCTTGTCCTCTGGTCAGGCAAAGGGACTGGTGGTAGATTTTCAGAGGGCAAGGAGGATGCCCTTTCCTAGCTGCCCAATACTAGGAAGCCAACGTCAAACCTGTGAGAGAGGCAGACAGCTCAAGTCAAGAATTGTAGTAGGTTACATGATGGCAGACACTTATAATTCTAGATCTTAAGAAACAGGCAGAATCAAAAAGTCAAAGTCTTTTTTTTTTAAAGCAAATTTATTTATTTATTTTTTGTTTGTTTGTTTGTTTGTTTGATGGAACTGGGGATTGAACTCAGGCCCTTGTGCTTGCCAGACAGGCACTTATTCTGCAGAACTATCTCCCCAGGCCCCTCAAAGTCATCTTAGGCAACCAACCCAGCATGACCCTGTCTCAAAATTTAAGGAAGGACTGGGGATATGGTAGAGTATATCAGTGGTAGAGTATTTGCCTAGCATTCATGAAGTCCTGGGCTCACACCCTACCTGCACTAAAAAATAAAAGTAAAGTAAAAGTAAAACAAAACAACCCCAAGCCCCTAGGATAGTTTGAGGAGGCAACTAAGTAAATGATGAAAGAGAGAGTCTGAAAATTTAAGATGTCATTTTGGAAATCTAAGAGGAATAAGGAATTTCCCCACTCCCCCAAATATGCACTTTTTGGCATCTGTCATTAAGCTCTGAACACCATGAACCTTGCCTTCGGTTGTATCCTGATCTTCCTGGCCTATGGAGCTACAGAGCTCCTTCCCAGCCTGCAGCTTGCCCAAGTAGTTTCCTGGAGGCCAAAATGCTTTTACAAGTGAGTCAGATTTCTAAAGGCCTCATCCTCACCATCTGTATTTTCAAAGAAATTCTCTTCCTAGACAAAGTATAACATGAAAGTAGATGGACAACCAGCCATCTTGCCAGAGGTCTAATGTCCATGTGTAAATAGAAACTGGAGATGGTGACCCACACTTGCAGGGGTGGCCAAGGTCACCATGTTCCTTTATACAGCATGCACTCTCTCTGTCCAGATCCTCATTTCTAGCTAAAGCTTCTGGGGCAGGCGAGAGGCTTCCTTGTTTCTACAACATTCTAAAGCCATGGACACCCAGAGGGCCTGCCGAGCCTCCCTTCACATGAGTCCTGTTGTCCTGAGGTGGGAGCATCCCAGATCTGCCATCTTGACACTTTCCCAAGAGCAAAGGTCCATGTCCTAAGTAGACAGTGAATTTGCTATGGATGTCTCTATATGGCTTGTGTCTAGACGTTCCAGCAAAGCCTTATGTGGTCATAGGTAGGGGTTTTCAGAGGTGGCCAGATCTAGAACCAAGGATATGATGCTGGTATTAGTGGTGTGATCCTGGGATTAAAAGTGTCCCATCCTGGGCATGGGTGGCACCAAGCAATAAACTTATAGCCTGGATAGAACGTAAAGGGACTGTTCTGCCTCTTATGACCTATTTTTCCTCTATAATGTCCCTCTGCCATGCCACCCAGCCTTAGAACCATTCAACTATGAACTGCAGTCCCTATATACTGGGAACAAAACCAAATCTTTCTTTCTTAATTTTGGGTGTTGGGAGTGTTTTGTCTTAGTAATGAGAAAAGCAGCTAAGACAGTCTTCTGTCATTTCAGTCATGGCCCAAAACTCAACAGGATACATCTGCTTTTTTCTAAGTTGCTGATCTGCCTCTTCATTGTCTATAGTAGACTGTCTGAGTAGAGCCTAGAGGGTTGTGAGGTCCTCCTTCCTTAGCAGTGGAACAAAGGCACTACGGTTAGGTCCTGAAAAGTGTAAATGAAAAGTTGGGAATGAGGAAGTGATTGCGTTCTGCAGATGAGCGTGCTGTGGAGGCACTCTACGGGCTTTTGGTGAATGTGGTCTGCACAGCATGAGGACTGTCCAAGTGAGTGGGACCCTGAAGCCAGGTTGGCAGAACAAAGCTGGGGAACCCACATTTCCCTCTTTTAGCAATACATACCATTTACATAAGCTATGCGTATGCACACCTATAATCCCAGGCTGAGGCAAGAGGATCACCATGAGTTTAAGGCAAGCCTAGAATACATGAGACCTATACAAACAAACAAATAAAAAAAACTGTAACTTTCTATTTATAGTTATATATATATATATATATATATATATATATATATATATATTTTATTCTCTTCTTATTGGAGGTTTTAACAGGGAACAATTGAAGAAGGGATATTCCAGGGATTAGCACAAGCCAGGAGCAATAGTATTTTTCTGGTAGGCATTTTATTACTGAAGTGTAAGCCCTCCTTTGGCTTCTAGTTTGATAGGATATTGTGGAGTTTATTTATTTATTTATATAAATAATAAATAAGGTCTCGAGCCAGATGTTGGGATGCACGCCTGTAATCCCAGTACTTGGGAGGCTGAGGCAGGAGGATCAGTGCAAGTTCGAGTCCAGCCTGGGCCACAAAAGTGAGCTAAAGGCCAGCCTGAACTCTACAGTGAGACCCTAATTCAAAAAGACAAATAATAATAATAATAATAATAATAATAATAATAATAATAATAATAAATAGGGTCTCGCTATGCAGTTCAGGCTGGCCTTGAGCTCACTTTTGTAACCCAGGCTGGTCTCGAACTTACACCAATCCTCCTGCCTCAGCCTCCCAAGTGCTGGGATTACTGGGGTGCACCACCACACCCAGCTTTATTATGGAATTTAGATACTTATGAGCCCCAAATTGTTTTAGCTCCCCAAAGTAGCAGCTTATAGTATTTTTTGGACACTTTCTTGATAGGTTTAGTTTGGCCTTGGTTCAGAGAGTTGCCAACAACTGAGCACAAGATTTGTGTTTAATAATCTCACCTTGGGGGAGTCTCAAGGAAGAGGCTTTCCAGAGAACATCAGTGTGGCGTTTCATCTGCATAGCAAACCCTTTGGTCAGGTTGGTGTTGGGAGTCATGAGAAGAGGACGTGCTTTAGTCAGAGGTCTGAGGGGCTATTCCTAGCTGGGCCATGTGGAATGTTTGAGGATGATTCAGAACCCACCAACCCACCTCCTAACCAGTGTGTTGGTGCCAAGGGAGAAGGTTATTTTGGCATTGAGGATTGCGCCTAAGGAGTGATGCCCCAGCTTTTTTTTTTTTTTTTTTTTTTTCAGACAGCATCTCACTACACAGTTCAGGGTAGACTAGAGCTCATTTTGTAGCCCAGGCTCATCTCAAACTTGCAATTATTCTCCTGCCTCAGTCTCCTGAGTGCTGGAACTATAGGCATGCACTTTTTCAATTTTGCAGGTTGTCCTTTAATAATTAGAGAATGCCTTTTCTTGTGAGAGAGGAAACATGAAAAAGTGTTTAATTCTGTCTGAACGCTTAGTTAATCTTTTTTTTCTTTTTAAATTTTAAAGAGCACTTAGTTGATCTACACTCTTATTTTCTCCTTTAGTTTCTCAGCTAATATAAGACAGCTGATTTTGGTATTTTGTTTTGCAAAGTGTGTGTGTGTGTGTGTGTGTGTGTGTGTGTGTGTGTGTAGGACTGGGAGTGGAAGCCAGAGCTTTGTGAATGCTAAACAGGTGCTCTCTGACTGAGCTACATTCATTCTTCTCCGTTGCTTTCTAATTTTTATTTAAAATTTTCTTATTTATATTAGTATATGGTTTTTTCTTTTTTGTTTTGTTTTGTTTTGGTTTTTTTTGAGACAGGGTCTCACTGTGCAGTTCAGGCTAGCCTTGAGCTCACTTTTGTAGCCCAGGCTGGTCTCGAACTCACATCAATTCTCCTGCCTCAGCCTCTCTAGTGCTGGGATTACAGGCGTGCGCCACCACGCCCGGCTTATATTAGTATATGTTTATAGTACATAATGATTACATGTATCATGGAGAGTTATACCTAACACATCACAGTTTTTCTTACCTCCTTGTCCTCCCTGCCCATCCTTATCCTTCCATTTCTCTACTGCTTTTGAGACAATGTCTTACTGTGTAACCCAGACTGGCCTTGAGCTCATGGTGATTTTTCTGCCTCACTCTCTCGAATGCTGGGATTATAGATGTCTATCACCAGATTTGGCTCAGTTGGTTTTAAATGACCTTTCCACAAGTGTCTCTCTGACAGATTTATTCCTTTGAGAAATAATGACAGGGGATCACCTAGCTATGGTATTCACAATGCCAGAAGTTGGCCGAGGAACAGGTAGACAGACTTTGAAGGTCATGCACCTCTGAAGTGATTCCTTAGCCCTGCAGCTCCAAAAGGAACCATGCACCACTGAGCACGGCAGCAAAGTTTGATTTTCATAAACAGTCAAAGGGCCATGCTTTACAGATTGTGAGATTATTGAAATAGAGATTTTTAAATAAGGCTTTTTTTTTTTTTGTACCCTAGGGCTCTTTCTTTCTTTCTTTTTTTCTTTCTTTCTTTCTTAATGTATTTTACAGGGGACAACCTGCTCAGGACCCCCCTCCTGTCTCTCTCTCTCAGACAGGAGCTTTCTTTCCCTCAATAAATATATTCTACTCATTAAAAAAAAAAAAAAAGTATTTTAGTACAGGGTTTTACAGAATCTCACTACACAGATCTGACTCATAGTGATCCTCCTGTTTTCAGCCTCCCAAGTGCTGGGATTACAGTCATGAGCCGCCACACCCAGTCTCAATCACCTTGGCCTGCAGGCACTTTAGTGCACTGAGCTATCTGACTGGCCCACCTAGGGCTCTTTCTTGAAGGTTTTTTTTTTTTTTTTTGTCTTTTTTTGAGACAGGGTCTTACTACATAGTTCAGGCTGACCTTGAACTCATTATGTAGTCCAAGCTGGTCTCAAATTCAATGCAGTCCTTCTGCCTCAGTCTCTCAAGTGCCGGGATTACAGGCATGCACCACCACACCTAGTGCTTTCTTGAAGTTTTGCTTGTGTGTTGCATCTGCTTTTTCTGGGTGAAGGCCATTTACAAAATGTAGGAAGGAAATGTTGATTTTATATCCTGCTATGTTGCCAGGTTTGCTCATTTGTTCTCAGTTTTGTGGGTGTGTGGGGGCTGGGGAGAGATTTAGGATTTCCTTCGTATAAGATCATATCACGTGAGAGTCAAGTTTATTTCTTTTGTAATGTAGACTCCTTTCACTTCCTTTCCTTTGTTCCCTGCTCTCAGAGATGCTGAGCAGGAGAGGTGGAAGCTCCTTCTCTTGGCTCCTGATCCTAGAGGAAAGGCTCCCTCCCTAAGTCAGCAAGTCCAAAGACATACCCTTGCCTCTGTGTCAGGGACCCTGGGGCCATGCACCTGCCACATCTGCAGTGCCTGGGAGCTGGAAGATTTGCAGACACACCTCTCCCAGAGCCAGATTCTCATGAAGGAAACATGGTCAGGTTGAGGGAAGTTATTAAGATTTCGAAAAACAAAACAAAAAAAGAACTTTATTCTTGTGAGTTAAATGTCCCCTAGTAATTATCCATGTGTCCATCCCCATTATGATGCTGGCTAGAGGTGGGCCTTTAAGAGAGCATTAGGCTACGAAGGCATAGCCTCATGAATAGGATCAGTGCTCAGCATTGTGCCTATGATCCCTGCTACTTGGGAGGCTGAGGCCAAATAATCACAAGTTTCAGGCCAGCCTTGGCAATTTAGTGAGACCCCATCTGCGAATAAATCATGAAAAGGCCTGGGGATGTAGCTCAGTGACAGAGCACTCGCCTAGGGCTGGAGAGGCCCTGGATCCAATCCCTAGTACTGAAGGGAGATGTGTGGGCATGCCCTCCTAAGCAAGGCCAGTGAGCTAGCTGGCTCCCTTTTGTGCCCTTTGAGATCACAGCAAGAAGTCAGCAGCCCACAACTGAGAAGGGACCTCACAGACCCTGGCATGCTGTACCCTGATCTCAGATTTCCAGCTTCCAGAACTGTGAAAATAAGTTGTCACCCAGGCCCTGGTAATTCCTTATAGCGGCTCAAGATGACCAAGACACTGAGGTACAAATTAGTTGCCATGCTAAGAGTACCATCAAATGGTTTTTAGTAAATTTGTAGTTACACAGGCATCCCTGCAATTTGGCTTTAGGAGAGACCTTCCTTGTCGTGTGTGCAGGCATCCCTAGCTGTGAGGGCTTGGGTCTAGAGCCTTATGTGGTCATAGGGCAGTCTTTTCAAAGGTGACTTAATCTAGGGTATGTGATGTTGAGGTTATGTGCACCCCAGCTTGGGTTTGAGTGCTACTCATCCCAAAACAGAGAGTCTAGATGGAATATAAGTAACAGAAAAGGCTTTCTGCTGCTGCTGCTGCTGCTGCACTGCCACGAACTAATTCTGTTTTGTAACGCTCCTCTATCATGCTGCCCTGCCTCAGAGCCAGCTGATTATGGACTGAAATCTCTACAGCTGTGAGCCAAAGTTAACCATTCCTCCTTTAACTTTGGGTGTTGTGTATTTCTTAGCAATGAGAAAAATAACTACAGTCCCAACCATCTCTGAGCCCCAGCGTCTAGGGGCCCACTCTCTGTCACTATGCACTGCTTGTTCTGGGCAATCCACATATCTGGAATCATACCATTTCTGGCCTTTTTTGCGTTACCTTTTCTACTAATTCATTTTTTTAACTTTGTTGATTTAGTTATTTGTGTTATGGCTGGCTCAACCTGCCCTCAGGGTGGGGCTGGCGCAGCACATGGTGCCAGGGATCAAACCGAGACCTCTGCAGTGGTCTAGACTTTCCTAAGCAGGAAAGCACTGAGCCACCTCACTGGCCCTAAGTTGTTTTATTTTCTTTGAGGTTCATTTAACAGAGTTTGATGTATAACTTACCTCATGTAGAAGGGAATTTCTGAACTTTTTAGTTCTCAGGGTTGCCTCAGATAATGGGACTTTATCCCACCACCCCTTGAACTGGACTTTCAGAGACAGTAGAGAGGAACCCAGAAGCAGCTCTACTCCTGATGAGGTAGACCAAAGTTAAGTTCTTCCACATTTGATCAGATGGTCAAAAGATTCCGAAAAAGTACCTTAGAAATCTTAGGGAACACAATAAACTCAGTATTTAGAGAGCTCAACAAAGAGAAATAAGGCTTGGCCTGCAATTAGTTTGCTGTGCATACCTGTAATACCAGCACCTAGGAGGCTAAGGCAGGAGGATCACTATGAGTTCAAGGCCAGCCTGAGCTCAAGACCAGCCTGAACAACATAATGAGACCCTATCTCAAAACAAACAAACAAACAAACAAAATCAGTCAGTATTATCTGATGACTATGTGTTAAACATTGACTTATTATTTGTTTGTTCATTCAGCAGAAATATTATGATCCAAAACATACTTACAAGGAGCATATTTTGGAATAAAAACATGGTTTCTATTTGGGTCACTTGATTCATATTGCCTATGAGAACATTAAGCAAAAAAGCAACCTACTCAGAAATCTAGGGTCAAAGGCTTAGAAGAGTGATAGCAGCTGGAACGCTGAATGGAGGACAAGTGAGATTGGCTGGGGAGGGAAGGCCGGCCATATGGCAGGCATGCAGTGAGAGGCAGGAGATGGATCACCAGGCCCCAGAGTCTGCCATCAAGGCAGAAATATTTTGGATCATCGATTTCCTAGATCCTCCATCAGCACGTGTAGAACTGGGTCAGATGTCTTTTCTGTAATGGGGGTGAGATATCTTTTCTTATGGAGTGGGTCAGACAAGGAATCCTCTCATCATAATGAGTAAATGCAATGGTACTGTAAACGATCTTAAAGGAAAATATTTGCTCCTAAGGTCAAATAGGACAACTTCATTGAGGGAGCATATGAACAGCCCCTGACTGTGGGAGGATGTGCTGCTCAAAGGCAGGCGTTGATTCAGACCACAAGTGGTGATTTCTGAGCACAAAAGCCCATTAAAGTGTCTTCTCCATGCATTTCAATCAGCAGACATCTCAAGTGCATAGGGGCCATTCATCCTTAATTTATCACTTGCACATTCATTTAGAGAGTCCAGTGAGGTCACTAGATAAGCACTGAATGAGAAATGCATCTCCTGGTTTGCTATACACAGAGCTCTCCATAATACAATCCTGCAGACAACCAGTTTCCACTGCACAGACCCGAGAATCTCAGATGCACACGAAGGTTCAGATGTGCTGTTTTTCAGCACTCAGAAAAGTTCTTCATGTTAGAAAAGGCTCACGTAAAAAGAATGGTAAGAATTTTCCCTGAAGTTGGAGGCTGAATTATATCATATTGTAGCTTGGCACCTCATTCCTCAGATTGTGACTGTATCCAGACATGGGGTCTTTAAAATGGTGATTGAAGGCCATGGAAATAGCTTGGCAGTCTAAGTGCCTGCCTGGCAAGGACCCAGGTATCATCCCTCATACTGCATGCCACACTGGCTCCATGCTGAGCTGGCCACTGAAGCCAGGTGTGGTGGGGCATGCTTATTATCCTAGTGCTGGGGAGGCCAAGACAGGAGAACCACTATGAGTCTCAGCTGTGTAATGAGACCCTGTATCAAGTAAATAAAAAGACTTTTAAAAATGTAAAATGGTGATTGAGTTAAAGTGAGATCCTGAGAGTGGCCTCTAACCCAGCCCAACTGGTACCCTCACAAGAAGAGGAAATGCTGACAGTTCCAGGGGGTTGGCCACATGAGGACATGGGAGAAGATGCCACCTGGTCCAGGAGCAAGACAAAGCTGCTTTCAAGAGCAGCAGGAAACAGTAACTCAAAACTCTGTCTGTGTAAGGGCCACAAATAAAGGCAGATGTGTCTGCAGCACACTGTACCTGCTGCTTAGATTTTCTTTGAAGACCTGGTATCCTGGAACTTCAGTTTCAGCAGTGCTGGAGCGTGGAAGGCAGGAGGGGAGGCAAGGCGGGGATGGGTGGCAGAGAGGCTCACTGCCAGCCCTGTCCACAGGTTTTGGCTTGAGAAATAACAGTTTCTCTAATCAGTGTTTGTTCAAAGAAGATGCTGTTCATCTTGTGCTATGATGAGATTAAAGCTCTTTCAGAAGCAAGCAGGAAAGGAATTTAATTTTTGTGTTAATTCAGCTTTCTGTTGGTGTCTCAAAACACCTGCGATAACCCAGGAAGAGGAAAGATTTATTTCTGACTCACAGTTGCAGAGGCTCAGTCCATGGTCAGATCTGTAACATCTGGATCCAAAGACATAGGATGCACCGCCCTGCTCAGCCTCCTGCTGAGCTGCCTGTTGACCCCAGCCTTACTGTGGGATCTGTCCAGAGCTGGTGTCCCCTGGAGCAGATGAGACTGCCACTGGACAGTGCCAGCATATGGCCCACAGAGCCCCAGAATCAAGCATCTGTAGGTTGCTAGGGAGCAGGGGCACTGGAAGGCATGGGCACCGAGGATTGCTTGTCCAGCGTCTTTTTTCTCTCCAACAATCCAATCTCTGCATATTTTGGCAGCCCACATCCTTTGGCACTGTCCTCATCTGATCAGGGCCAACACCACTGTCTCACTCTTGAGGCCAAGTCCTCCTTTAGGGCCTTTTCCAGGTCTTTCCTGAATCACTCTCAGGGGAGTGGGAGTCTCTGTTCCTTGGATAATCCACCCTATAACCATGCAAAGGGCCAGCTATGGAGAAAATCTGGGTACAGGAGCTGGGCACTGAGGTAAACTCCTATGCTCCCAGTCCCAAGGGAGGCTGAGACAGAAGGATTGCAATTTTGAGTCCTGCTAGGACAAGCCAGGGAGACCTTGCCTCAAAATGTTAAAAAGTAAAATACAAAAGGTCCTGGGAACATAGCTCAGTGGTAGGGTGCTCCTGAATTTGATACTCAGGACTGCAAAAAATACAACAAAAAAACAAGACTGTGTATCACCTCCCCTGAACTCTTTCAGGAATGGTCTTGCAGGGCTGCAACTTGGTATAAAGGCAGACTCCAAAGGATGCAGGGCAGACTCAGCTGAGCTTGTGCATATCCTCTAGGAGGAGCCAGGACGCACTCTGTAATCCTTGTAATCATGACAATCAGAGACCCTCACAGGGACTGAAAGCAAACTCCTGGGCCCTTCCCCTGCTGCTCATTGCAACCATGATTTATATTTTCTTCTGAGGCAATCAGGGACTCAAAAGCCATGTTTTCTTGAACAACCTTAGCTCTTTACTTAGGCCTACACTGCCAATAGGTAACAAAAAGCAGAACAATGCTTGACCTTCAGTTTACAGAACTCTAGGTCAAAGGGAAGGGTCTCAGTTCCACATACAGGAATATGGGGCTGGAAAGATAACTCCATGGCACAAGTGCCTGCCTGGCAAGTGCAAGGTTGTGAGTTCAAATCCCAGTCCTACCAAAAAAAAAAAAAAAAAAAAAGGAATATTAGTCATTTAAGAATTGTCTAAAAGTTGCAAGACAAAGTTGATTAGTCTAATTTATGTATTTACCTTGTCCCCTTCAAAAGTGATGACACCTTAGCCAGGTGTGGTGGCATATATGCCTATAATCTCAGCACTTGGAAGGCTAAGGCAGGAGGATCCTTCAAAGCTCACTAAGATAAGGGATTTACAGGGACATTCAGCTACTGCAGAAGACACATTGTCCTAAAGCTGTGGTCACTTTGAACACTGGTTGAGCTTCCCAAGACTGAGACCGCCCTGAGCAGATGCAATGATCACCAGGAAACGGAGTTGTTCTATAAAGAATAAGCAGTACTGAGAGGATGGCGGATCAGACTCTATCCCTGCCTAGAAAATCTGTAAAACCTGACCTCTTCCTCAATAAGGGACCAGTTAGAGCTTCTCCAAGAGGGAGCTGCCTCGGTTGCTCAAGCTGGAGTCCTGTTCTGAACCCTTCACTTTTTTATTTTCTATGTATTTGGTGTAGGGTTTCACTACTCATCTTGGACTTGTATTGATTGTCCTGTCTCAGCCTCCCCAGAACTGGCATTAGGGACGTTCAACACCATGCCCAGTCTCTGTGGTCGGCTTAGTGTGCCTGGAGCAGGACCGGCATGGCATATGGTATAAGGGATCAAACCCTGGTCCCTGCACTTGCCTGTGCAGGCACTTAGTCTGCTGAGCTATCTCACTAGCCCAGTTTTAGGTTTTTTTTGTTTTTGTTTTTGTTTTTGAGACAGGGTCACTTTGTAGTGTGGCCTGGCCTTGATCTCACTGGGTAGCCCAGGCCCACCTCCATCCCAGGAAAATAATTTTCATAATGCCTCAGTTAGAGCCATAAAGGGGCTTACTAAGCAGACTTTCAAAAGTACACACTCAAAGAGATAGTGTGTGGACCTTCAGGAGGGAGTGAGGCAGATTGTTTTCTGGAACTGGAAATATATACATATATATATACATATATATATACATATATATATATATATATGTATATATATATTTCTATCTATCATCTATTACCTGCTTTGTTTTTGTTTTTGTGAGCTACTCACATAGCTCAGGCTGACCATGAGCCTTTGGGATCCTCCTTCCTCAGCCTCTAGAGTACTAGGATTACAGTTGTGCACCACCAATCCTGGTTCTATAGTTTTAGAAACCTGTGGAATTTGAGGAAAACCTGCTGGGGGCACAGATAGGAAGATAATAACCCATCTGGAAAGTGAGGTTGGGCATGGCGGTGTATGTCTGTGGTCTCAGCACTCTGGAAGCTGAGGCAGAAAGATGACTGGAAGTATGAGGCCACCTTGGGCTACACAGTGAGTTTGAGATCAGTCTGAACTACATAAAGAAGGTCTCAAAACAAACAAACAAGTCAGGTTTCTGCCCTTTATCTTATTGCCTGAACTCACTTGTAGACTTCTAGTATCTTTAAAGGATTTGGAGTGTGCAAGGCCTGGAAGAAAAAAAGCCCCAACCACAATGGGTGACACAGACAGGGACAACTGTAGTTGACCGTGTGCTCATGTGCAGCCTTTTGTTGTTCTTTGTTTCTTTTGAGATAGGGACTTGCTATGTAGTTCAGGCTACCCTTGAACTCACCTGCGTAGCCCAGGCTGACCTCAACATTGTGCCCGTCTTCCTGCCTCAGGCTCCCAGGTGCTAGAAGCACAAGTGTGTGCTGCCATACCCAGCTTGTTACAACGTGCTTTTAAAATTATTATTATTATCATTATTATTATTTTCTTTGGAGGCAAGATCTTACTTTGTAGCGCAGGCTGACCTTAAACACACTATATAGCCCAGGCTAGCCTCAAAATCATTGGTGATCCTCTTTCCTCAGCCTCCCATGTTGGAATTACAGGTGTGCACTACTACACCTGGCGTGTTGCAGGTGTTCTTTTTTTCTAATTATTTATGGTTCTGGGGATTGAACCGTGGTCCCTGCCACCTCCTAAGTGTTCCTAAGCAGGTGCTTTAGACCAATGAGCCATCCCACCAGCCCCTGTTGCAGGTGTTCTTAAAAGTAAAATTTTAAAATTTTGATTGTCCTTGCCTCTTTCTACCTATCTTTATTTTGCTTATCCACTTTAGCTCAGGGAGGCAGGTTGGAGCCTAATAAAGTCTGAAGATCAAGTGTGACCTGGACTTTGCAATCCCCCCAGGACTGATGCAACTCTTAACTGTGCCTCTGCCTCTGCTTCCTGGAGCTTAGGGTCCAGAGAGGCGGAAGTATCCAGATGGAAGTATCATTTCCTACTGCACGTGGCTTTGAACTGTGTCCCAGAAGCTGTTGCAGGGTGCCCAAGCAGAGTAGGCCAAGAGTTGCCAAGGCCAAACTTGGAGTTTGCTGTTGCTTCTTTGACAGAGCAGCCATAAATTTAACTATTTTCTGTATTTGATAGGTTTCTTTTTTTTTTTTTTTTTTGTATTATTGCTGGTTCAGCCTCCCCTGGAGGTGGGGCTGGCACAGCATGTGGTGCTGGGGATTGTTGTACTCTAGGAATGAGACAACAGAGGCGGATGCCCAAAAAGAAAAAGAGCACTTTATTTTAGCTGGTACTCAGTGGGGGTCTCAGTGCAAATGCACAGAGAAGCATGCCGGGGGGGTTGCTTAGGGTTATCTAGAAGCAAGTGGTGGTACAGAAGCCAATAGCAATCGTTATGGGGTTAACCTTTTCCTTGATTAGTGGAAATAATGGGGGTGTGATAACTTGTAAATTGATTGGATGACACAGGCTGTGGGGATGCACTAAACTCAAGGGGGAGGGCCCAGTGGGATGGCTCAGTGGTCTAAAGCGCCTGCTTAGGAAAGCTTGGGCGGCTTCAGGGACCGTGGTTTGATCCCTGGCACCACATGCTGCGCCATCCCTGCCCTTGGGGTGGACTGAGCCAGCCATAAAAATGAGTGAATCAACAAAGGTTCTGAAACAAGAAAAAATAATAAAATAAAATAAAATAAAATAAAAATTCTAAAAAAAAAATAAACTCAAGGAGGTCAACATGTGATTGGCATTACAATGGGGAGACAGAAACTCATGGACACAGTGACCGTGGAAACTGGAACTTATGCTCGTATGATTGACATCACAAAGGAGAACCAGATCCTCACGGAAACAATGACCATGGAAACCGAAACTTAACTTAGTTCGGTGCATACAGAACAATAACATGGCAGAGGCGACCTAAAATGGAGTTAGTTATGTCAGGCTATAACAGGGATCAAACCGAAGTCCCTGTGATTGCCTAAGCTTGCCTAAGCAGGTGCTTTAGACTGCTGAGCTATCTCACTGGCACCTGCTAGGTTTCTGAACAAGACTTTATTTCAATAAAGGCTTATTAGTTAACATTCTTTACTTGAAAGCTGCAGAAACTAACCCAGGAAAAGATTTGCTGGAAATGTGTAGGCCTGGGGTATTTTCTAACCCCAGTGACCAGTTCTCTGGTGCTCTGGAGTGCCCTACAACACAAAGCGGTTCTGGCCCTGCCCAGAATCAGCAGAGGTCCACACCCTCCATGCTGACCAAAGAGCCAGCCCACGGCTCCATGACTGTCATGTTCCACAATGCCCCGTGGAGTGCAGGAAAGCTCTCTGACCAGTGTAATGTTAAGGCCTAACTCTGGAACAGCCCAGAGGGAGTGAAGCATGGTGCAAAGCCTTGGGTGTGCTCAGAGCTGTGGCAGAAACGAGTCATGGTTGTTGTGACTCAGCAAATCTTTTATATGTATATTCGGGGAATGGTCCACAGGGTGTTCAAGGTCTCACTACTAGATCGTACTCATAGTGATCTGCCTGTTTATAGCCTCCCAAGGGCTGGGATTGCGGGGTCACCACCACGCCCAGTCTCAATTGCCCTCTCCTCCTGCCCCAGGGCCGGGGCTGGGATGGCAGGACCAGGGATCAAACCCCAATGAGCTACCAGGCTGGCCTGATTCAGCAAATCTTATGGGAGAGGTGGTTTGGTGGTACTGGGGATTTCACTCAGAGATATTGCCCTGGTCTATCTCCTTAACCCTTTTTGAAATTTTAATTTTAAGATAATGTCTTTCTAAGTCATTAAATTCTCCAGGTTGGGGTGGAACTTGCAGTTCTTCTGCCTGAGCCCCCCAGAGTGCTGGTGTTGTAGGCAGCTGAATTAGATAGAAATATTATAGACAGTTAGATAGGGCCAGGCCCTCAAGGACGACATGGTAGGGCCAGGCGTGGTGGTGCACACCTATAATCCCAGCACTCAGGAGGCTAAGGCAGGAGGAT
>PVJA010027591.1:0-28448 GCA_004027025.1 Myocastor coypus | reverse complement strand
TTATTTTATTTATTTATGTTTTTCTTGTTTCATAACCTTTATTTGCTTATTCACTCATTTTTATGGCTGACTCAGCCCGCGCCCTGACGGCAGGGCTGGCGCAGCATGTGGTGCCGGGGATTGAACCGCGGTCCCTGAAGCCGCCCAAGCTTTCCCAAGCAGGCACTTTAGACCACTGAGCCATCCCGCTGGGCCCCTACCCGGTTCTTGTTTGTAGGGCAGCAAAAGAGCGCTAGCAGAGTTGCTGTGGCTCTAAAGAGCGCGAGCATGCGGAGAGGCCGGCTCAGCCGTCTAAAGCGCCTGCTTAGGCAAGCTTAGGCAACCTGAGGAACCGCGGTTCGATCCCCGGCACCGCATACTGCGCCAGCCCAAGCGTGGTTGCCTGTCAGCCTGGGGCTCTGCCCTGGGAGCTTGTGTGCCCGAGGAGCCAGCGGGTGCAGCTCCGGCCGTGACTCATCGGCAGAGAGGAAATGATCCAGAACTGAAGGTTTGGGGAAAGGATCGGTTTTGTTTTGTTAGTTGTTGTTTTCCCCAGATAGGACCTTGTCAACGCGCTCAGTCGCACAGGCTGCTTCCTCTAAGTGAGTCCCCAAGAAGGAGCTGCCCTCCGCCTCCGCGCGCTGGGAGGAGGGGCGGCGCTGCAGACACCGCCTTGGTCCCAGGGGAAAGGGCAGGGGCATCTCTAGGACCGCCCTGTCTGGGGGGGGGGTAGCCAAGAGCAGGCTGCTGGCACGTAGAGGGCACTTGGGAGGACAGCTGGGCCCTGCAGGCTTCCGGACTTGTGATTCTGTCCCCTGCACTGCCAGGGCTTTGCAGAGAGTCTGGCCGCTCGGCTTGGGGCCAGCGGGCTAGTGGCCAAAGGGCACTAAATCAAAGTAAAATAGAGGTGACATCTTAAAAGCAGAGGACATTTCTTGTTTGTTTGAATTAGAGGGCAGAAAGAAATAAGTTACTGTAATGGCAAAAAGGTTGAAGATATAAAACATCATTGTCCAGAATACTTTAAAGTTGTTTGGAAAAATCTTTTCGTGAACGACTGTGTACCCCAAGCTTGTAAAGTTAACTTTCCCAACATTTCTCGGGATGATGATATGCAAATTCTGGCTCAAAAACTGGTCACCCAGTGTGAGGGGAGCCCTTTACTCCCTGAAAACAGACAGAGCACTCGAGTTCATCACCTTCCCAAGGATAATCTAGTTTAGTAGTTCAGTTAGTGGCTGAATTCGTGGCGAAAATGAGTGGTGAAATTAGTGGCTCCATAAGCTTCTTCCTCCTCCTCAGTCAAGAATTGCTTCTAATGTTATTGAGGAGCCTTTTTCCCCTGGACCTTTGCCCCTCTGCCATCAACTGAGAAAGCAGAGAACTTCAGTTGAGGAGGTGGGCTGGGCCAGGGGACAGTCTTCCCAAGGCACCAAAGAGGGCGAGGAGGGGCCCTAGGCATTCACTCATGTATCACGATTGTCACCTGCTTCAGAAATACAGAAAGAAAGCACAAGTATAGTATTGTGAGCACCCCTACCGCAGCATCCTCGTTGAGACATAAAGCATCACACTTTTGCTTCTAAGGACAAAGAACTATGGCACCAAAGCCTCAATTGGAAAATAATGGGTTTGGGTAGAAAGAATGCTGGCCCTATTGTTCTTCTAAGTTTACCGGCAGCCTTTAATGGACATCTGTTTGTACCAAGCCCCAAGGTTGTAAAGATGAAAAGATGCCCTCTTTGACCCAAACGTGGTCAGAAGCTTATGAGAAACACACACACACACACACACACACACACACACACACACACACACACACACACACGTAACATATTCCAGAAAGGGCGATGGTAGGTGGATACTCTGGGACCTAAGGGACCACAGTGACTTTCTAGCTAGGAAGGAGCCCACAAACGTGCTGTGTAACTGGCTGAAGCTGGTGAGCCCTGGTGGGGAACAACAGCTAGCTCTGTTGTTCTGTCTTACAGTACTTCTCATAACACTCAAAGAGAGCAGAGAGCTGTATTAGGACCAAAGGTGGGGGGCTTGGAGATTTTGCGGCATCCTGGATTTCCGACCATAGGGGGACAGTGGCCCTCCTCCAGTGGCACAGTTAAACATTCCTTGGGTCATTGCGCATGGGTCAGGAAGGCACCGTGCTAGAGGTGATTCAGGATGTTTCAGGAACTGTGCCTGTCTGGCCTCACTCGGACAGATTATATACTAATCTCTAGCTGAGAGCTGGATAGGGTACCCTAGTAACTTGCTGGAATTCTTTTCCTTGTACTGGGAGTTGAACTCAGGACCTCCTGCTTGCCAGGCGGGCACTGCTGAACTCAGTTAAACCTTTGGAATTTCTGGAATCGTCATGTGCAATGAACTCTAGGTTGGAAGCCACAACCTGGTAGGGTGAAAAATTCTTGAGTGATCTGAAAACAGGAGGAGAATACTGTGGGCTGAAGGGGAGTAAGGGGAGGCAGCAATACAGATCTAGGGAGTGGTGAGCCTGGTAGACCAGGGTCGTTTAGGGGGAGACGCCCTGCCTCTCCTGGGGATCACTGAGGTGGAGACGCCTTGCTTCTCCTGGGGATCACTGAGTGGAGAGGCCTGGCTTCTCCTGGGGATCACTGAGGTGGAGACGCCCTGCTTCTCCTGACTTTCAGCAAGCTACAGGACCTTGGGCCTAACAAACGTGCTTTCTTCAGCTGTCAGTTCTGATAGCTTCCACTGTAGCTTAAAGGCTGAGGGAAAAAGAAGATGGAAGAACGTAGAAGGAAGTTCCCACCATTTTGTGCTCTTACATGCATCAACTTTCATAGTCTTTTAATGCCATTTGAAAAAACATATTGTGAAAATTTTGGGGGAAAATAGGATGAAATTTTATAATATCGGGGCAAAGACACATTTCTAGAAAAATGAAAAATGAAAAGCAAAAATCGTATTCATAAATTCAAATAACATAAAATTTTCTATCATAAGCAATGACCATCAACATTCAGTGACAAAGTTTAGAAGAAGCTATTGCATGGCATAAAATCAATACAGCTTACTGCAGAAAATAGACAACACATTCTTCAGTCTCACCTATAGAAAGAAAAGGATGCAAGAGAAATAGCCAACACGTATAAACATCTTGTTTAAAATTTTTATTATGAGGCGGGATCTTGGTAAATTCCCTGGCTGGCCTTGAGCAAGCACTGCAGAACACCGTCTCAGAAAATCATTTTTATCCCTAGTTAAGGAACAAAACTAAAGAGCAGGCTAGGAGCCAGTAGAATCAAACGCCAGGTTGAAGTCAACAAAAATTCAGCGATTTCATTGCAGTTTAGGGTACAGGATAAAGGTAAGTATTAAATGAAGCCGTTTCTAAGTCCTTGGGATCGTGTTTTAAATCTCATGGGAAACAATGAAAAACTTAGAGTGCGCTGTATTAATCATTGTTCTACATGCTGGGGATGCATAGGTCATAGCAAGAAGAGACAGAGGATTCTACAACGAAATTTGTCGTATAGCCACTGATGATAAATGCTCAGAAATAGCAACAATTCATAAAGCAGAAGGTGAGGGTATGAAAGGCTATTGGAACATTTAATAGGGAAGAGCTGAAGATGCTATTTGAAGAAAGGTTTGAATAAACAGAGGCCACGCCAGGTTTGCAGCCCCCTCAGGCCGCCTGTGGGGATCACAGGTCGCAGGGAGGAGAGCGGGCTTGGCTCAGATTTCAGGATTGGCAGCCCACAGCAGGTATGGAGAGTGGTGGGGCAGGTTGAGGTCGACCGCCGAGTGGGGGCACCGAACCCCGAGGCAGGAGACGCGAGAGAAGGCAAAGGCTAAAGGGTTTGAAGAAGAAGGCCTGGTTACTACTGCCCTCTGCCACGCGCTATGAGGTCGAGTCATGTAAGAATCGTGAGGCAGCCGTGGGGCGCAGTCTTCAGCGATTGTCCTGAGGACAAACTGCGTCACCTAAGGAGCACGGCTGCAACCTGAGGTCCGAAATGTGAAGCGCAGGGAGCACACGAGCCGAAGCCTGGCACGGTCGCTTTTATAGGGGAAGCCCTAAAAACCAGGGGGCGGGGAGAAGAGCAAAACCAAATAGGAATCATAGGACGTAGTGAGGGAGGTTTTATTCAAATGGGAGAGGGCTGCAGAGATAGGAGGAGGGAGGGGGAGGAAGGGAATGTAAAGAAGAAATGCGTTATGCGCATGTGCCAACGTCCCGCGTGCAACGTAGCCACTGTGGAAGGCGAACACATGTGACAGAAATGGCCAGTTATAAAAACAAGGCCAGGTGCACGCCTGCAATCCCAGCATTGAGGAGGCTGAGGCAGGGGGATCTTTGCAAGTTCGAGACCAGCCTGGGCTGCAAAGTGAGCTTGAGGCCAGCCTGAAAGGCGCACAGCAAGATCCTGTCTCAAAAAGACAAAAAAAAAAAAAAAAAAAAGCCTGAATAAAAAGCTCGTAACTGTTGGAACGGAAAGATGTCAGATCCTTTCCTTGCCCACAGCAAGGAGCACAGCCATACGCTTTTAGTAAAAGACTCGCTAACAAGCCAAAACAAAAGTGTTATTTCCTTAATCAAAGTTTTATGTAATGGGGAAGTACAAAAATGAAAACCTAAAGACCCAGGGAAAACTGCGCATTTCTGTGATGGCTGTAATTATGCACTCGATTTGCTAAGACGGGGACAACCACCTAAACCGGGGATGAGAAGGAGGGTAGGATCCAATGTGAAAAGACCATGGCGTGGGCCAGGGGAAGCAGCAGGCTCAGAGTCCTGACCTCTCTGTGCAACACTGGTCCCCTCATCCAGGGCAACATCTCCTGGAGGAGCCTGGTCAGTGCGTGGGGCCAAGGGACCACAATAAGCCATGAGGTCATGCCACCGAGCGTGGGGGTCTTCACGCGGCAGTGCAGGACTGCAGGATGGGGCGTGGCATGGGCGTGGCATGGGCGTGGCCTTGGGGCGTTGTGGGCGTGGCATGGGCGTGGCTGGCGGGGCATCTTCAGGTCAGTAGCCACAACCCCCCTGCTTGGTGACCCTCCTGCTGAGCGACCCTCCTGCTTGGCGGCTCCTCCATCTCTGTGTGCCTGTGTAGACATCCGATGGCAGCAGGGGTGTCTGTGTTTATAAAAGGTCAGAGCCAAGAGGAACAAACAGAAGTGACAAGAAAACTCTCCCCTTCCTGTGTTGTTTTCATCTTATGAGCTTCCCACGCTCATCACACGCGGGCGCCTCTGGGGAGAGTGAACTGAAGTTACCAGCACTTGAGCCAGCCATCAAAACTTTGTTCCTACGGTTTCACGCAATTGAAGTTTTAGGTTTATTTATCTTTTTAATTTTAACTTAAAAAATTACACAAGCATTGGGGAAATAGCTCGGAGGTCTCAGTGCCTGGGTGGAAAGCTCTTGGATCCGGGTTCGATCTCCTGTGCAGCATGCCGTGCCGGTCCCTCGCCGAGCCAGCCACCGAGACTGGGCGTGGTGAAGCATGCCTGAAATCCCAGAGCTGGGGAGGCTGAGACAGGTGGATCCTTATGAGTCTGAGCTATGTAGCACGGACCCCTCTTAATGACCCAGTCCCTCCTTGAAGCCCCACCTCCCACTACCATAGCCACAGGAATCACATTTCAAGATGAGTTTTAGAGGGAATGTGCTGTGTGCAAACGATAGCAGCCAACAGACACTCTGCACTGTAGGGGGCTGGGTCGTGCCCCCAGCCCGAGCCCCTGGGGGGGCTCCTCCTGCTGCTACGTCTGTAGGGATGGTCACAGGGAGCAAGCGGAGAAAATCAGACTGGATGCAGTGTTCTGGACAGATTTTACCTCTAGAAACTAAAATGTTTTAAGGCTTGTTTCATTCGTGTAGAGATGCACATCCTTTAGAGCTAGCCTACAAATGGGAAATCCTCCTTTGCAGAAAGTCCGTCTTCCTCCTCTGTCACCTTCTGCAAAGCCGTGTCCATGTCCTACTGTAGCTCTTTCTCCTACACCTACTCGGAGTGCCCCCAAGTCCTGGAAGCCACTGACGTGTTTACCGTCTGGATGGGCGTGTCTTTTCTGAGCGCCACTGCTATAGGCCGGGAGCTGACTGCCCCCCATAGGCTGTGGGCTGAAGGCTTGGTTCCCCGGAGAGGTAGAGCCCGTAAGAGGTGGGGCCCCCTGGAAGGAGGCTGGATCCCTGGAGGTACGGCCTCCAGAGAATCCGTGGGAACCAGGCCCCTTCCTCTGTCTCTTTGCTCCCCAGCACCTCCAGGAGGTGCTCTGATACCCATTGTGACATTCTGCTTAATGACCCACACAACTGCAATGGAGCACGCTGACCACGGACTTAAACCTCTGGAGTTGAGGCAGTAACCTTTCTTTTTCATAAAGTTGATTATCTTAGGTATTTTGTTACAGCAAGCTAACATAGCTGACTAACATATTTCATTCAATAGGAATGGAATCAGACAAGACTAAGGTTTGGGGTATGCTTTTTCTGCTTAGTGAAATGTACTTCGGATTTAGTCCACGTTTGTAGTTGTATGGATCAGTCGTTTCCTTCCTTTTTATTGCTAAGTTTTCAGGTGTATGGATGTACCACCAACTGTGTAACTTGTCACGCCTGAAGCTTTAGTTGTTTTTTTTTTTCTCTCAGTTTGGGTGCATTATGGATAAACTTGCTATAAACATCTTTGCAGAGGTTTTTAGGTGAATGTACATCTCCAATTAATGCAGTAAAAGCCTGAGTGGGATTTCTGGGTCACATGGAAATATATATTTAATTTTGTAGGAAATTGCTAAGCTGCTTTTCACCATGGCCCACCGAGGCATTGAGGGTCTCTGCGGCTTGGCATTCTTGCCAGTTTTGACATGGATGATGTCTGCATTTTGGCCATTTCAGGTATGTGGTGGTACCTCGAGCGCTTGTGGTTTGTCTTTGTGACTGTTGAGGTTGACTGTCTTCTCAGGTCTCTCTCTCTCTCTCTCTCTCTCTCTCTCTCTCTCTCTCTCTCTCTCACTTTTGTGGGACCAGGGTTCGAACTCACAACCTTGCCCTCACCAGGCTGGCACTTATGCCACAGAGCTATCTCCCCAGCCCGTCAGATCTCTTTTTTTTTTGTGGGACTGGGGTTCAAACTCATGACCTTGCACTTGCCAGGCAGGCACTTGTGCCTCGGAGCTATCTCCCCAGCCCTAGATCTCATTTTTAAAGGAAAAATTGTTTCTTGCTTTTGAAAGGTCTTTAGGTATTTGTCTTAGTCTCTTTGTGGGAGGTTGAGTGATGTATAAACATCAGAAATTTATTAGTCCTGTTTCTGGAGACTCTGAAGCCTGAGATCAAGACCTCGGCCTCCTTAGCACCTGGAGGGATCCTTGTGTCTGGCTCTGCCCGAGACATTGTGCCTTCATATCATGCAAAGCATGGAGAGGCAGGCAATACCCTGGCTCTGCAGTGGTTTATTTTATTTTAGTTTGCAGGACCAGGGTTTGAACTCACGACCTTGTACTTGCCAGGGAGGTACTTGTGCCATGGAGCTATCTCCCCAGCCCTCTGCAGCCTTTTAATTTTAATTTTTTTTGGTGGTGGTCCCAGGGATGGAACCCAGGACCTTGAGCTTGCCAGGCAAATGCTTATTCCACTGAGCTATCTCCTCATCCCCTCTGCAGCATTTTATAAGTGTGCCAACCCTATTTAAGAAAGCAGAGCACTTCTGAGTGAACCAGTCAAACAGATGCATGAGGGATGCAGCTTCAACATGAACTGCGGAGGAGACATTATTTAGACCGCAGCGGTGGTCTAGGTCCGAGCCTGTTCTGAGGTGCAGGAGGCACTGACGTCTCTCCGCAAGCCCTGGCTTTCTTCTCGGTTCCTTAACACTGTGCCTTACAGACAGGTTTTTAATATTTGAAGCCCAATTTATTAATTTTTCTTGACTATTCACGTTTTTAGGAAATCTAAAGCCTTATCAATGGAGACCAAGTTCTCATGGACTTTTTCCTGCATTGCTTCTAAACGTCTTAGAGTTTTAGATTTGGAATTAGGTCAGGGATCCACTCTGCTCCTGGGCTGTGTGGCAGGACCTTGTGTCACGCACGGATGCTCAGCTGTTCCTGTGGGATTGGCTGGGAAGACAGAGCCTTCTCCCCTGAGTGCCTCTGTACCTCTGCCAAAAGCCAATTCAGTGTACTTCCATGGCTCTTTTTCTGGCCTCTTCATTCTATCTTCTTTTATTTACATCTACCTCTGGCCAGCATAGTATCACATAGATGAAGGCAGCTTTACCATGGATTTTCAAATCAGATTGAGTTTTTCAGTTTTGTGCTTTTATGGACTTCTTTAGCTTTTTAAAAATTCTTTTAACTTTTTGCATACATTTTATTTTATTTTTTATTTTTAGGGAAAGGTCTACAGGGTGTTCAGGGTCTCGCTCGTAGATCGTACTCAGAGTGATCCGCCTGTTTACAGCCTCCCATGAGCTGGGATTACAGGTGTGTGCCACCATGCCCAGTCTCAATGCACCCTGGAGGTAGAGCTGGCATGGCAGGCCCCAAGGATTGAGCCCCTAGCCCTTGTGCCTGCTTGCAGGTGCTTCAATGTGCTGAGCTATTTGGCTGGCCCTCATATACAGTTTAGAATTAGTCTGTCTGTATCTCCAAAAACTGCTGAAGTTATGCTTTGGATGTGCTAAGTGTACACATCACTGGAAGATGTGGCGATCTTAATATTGATTATTCTGATTCATAAACATGGCATAGCTCCTTGTATATCTAATTTCACTTTCTTTCATTTATGTTTTACACTCTTTATATGCAAATCCTGCACATATTTTGCATGTATTTTGTTTGTTTGTTTTTTGTGGTACTGGGTACCGAACTCAGGACTTTGTACTTGCTAGGCAGGCATTTATGCCACAGAGCTATCTCCCTAGCCCTAAGTGCTTGGTCCTATTGTGAATGATTTAAAATTCTTTGTCGTCCCCCCCGCCCAAATTTCTGTTTATTTTTATGTAGGAATACACTGATTTTATATATTAGCCATATACCCTGGGAAAATTTTAGGCTCATTCTCAGAAATGATTTTGTAGATTTCTTTCTCATCATATCATCTGAGAACATATGCAGTTTTTTTTTTTTTTTTATCCTTTCTTGCTTGTTGATTTTATTTCTTTATCATGCACAGGCCAGGAGTTCCTGTATATACTGAACTTGTTTGGTGAGAGAAGAGACCTTGTTCTTATTCCTATTCTAAGGGAAAATAACTTACGTTTTCACTATCAAAATTGCTATAAGAAGAACTCTCAGGAAAAAAAATAAATCTCTGACAATATTAACACACAAAAAAATGAGTTCTATGAGGCCATATGTGACATGGTCCTATTTTTACTGAGCTCATAAACAATGTTAAGGACATATTGTCTAAACATGAATATGTGATAAAACTATATTGTAAAGGGTTTGGAATCAAAGAAACAGAACAGTAAGCCCAAATTTAGTTGAGTGACTGCCTGTGGTGGAAGAGCAAAATGGTGTGAGAGGTACAGTGGGGTGTGGAAGTTCTACGGAACGTTCTAGCGCTCGGGTGGGAGGGTTACGGGCATTAACTACATATGGTATTTTGCTTTGTAACACACCATTTTGTATATTTTAATATGATATGTTAACACATATATTAAGTATGTCGCAAAAATAAGGCAGAGGGAAATGATTAAATAAAAGATGCCATGGTTTTATTGATTGCAGGACCGGAGATTGAACTCAGGTGCTTGCATTTGTGAGGCAAGCACTTATTCTACTGAGCTATCTCTCCAGCCCCGTATGGTTTTGATCTAAAGTGGCCCCAAAGTCTCATGTGTTTGGAAGGATCGTGGGATGCTACACTCAGCAGGGGTGTTCATCTATCCATGAATTGGTTCTAGTGTTTGTGATTAACTCATGATCCACTGGGACTATGGGTGTGAGTGGTGCTAGGATTGCAGGTGTGAGAACCACACCCAGCCTGGGTAGATGAATGCCCCTGCAGGGAGGCAGACTCGCGCTCTGTCGCCATGGTTGCTGCTGCCCCTCCTTTTTTCTCTCTGCTCTTTGCTGCTGCCATGAACTGCTGCTCTCTGCCATGTGCCTCTCTGCCTTGGAGCTGGTCAAGTATTGACTAAGACCTCCAGTAACTGTGAGCTAAGTAACCCTTCCCTTCCCTCATTTTGGGTGTTGGGTGTTTTTCCCAGAAAAGAGAGAAGAAGCTTTTCTTTTCTTCTATTTTCTTCTCTTCTCTTCTCTTCTCTTCTCTTCTCTTCTCTTCTCTTCTCTTCTCTTCTCCTTTCCTTTCTTTTCTTTTCCTTTCCTTTCTTCTCCTCTTTCTTTCTTGCTTTCTCTTTTTTTTTTTTTTTTTTTTTTTTTTTTTTTTTTTTTTTTTTTTTTTTTTTTTTTTTTTTTTTTTTTTTTTTTTTTTTTTTTTTTTTTTTTTTTTGAGGAACCAGGGATTGAACTCCGGTCCTTGCATTTGCCAGGCAAGTGCTTATTCTACTGAGCTATCTCCCCAGCCTTAAGTTTGATAGTTTCTGTCTTTCACAGGTTGGACTTGTTTCACTTGAACTGTTAACCTCAACATATATGGCATTTTTTCCCACTCTTCTATAATCCTTTTGCTGTCAGTCTAAGAGAAAAAAACTCTCTTTCAATGTTGGTATGGTATTTGTGTCCACTCTTTTTTCTTGGTGAGAGTTTTACTAATTCTATTAACTTTTTCAAATTTTGGGCTTCACTGATTTTCTCTATTCTTTTCCTGGTTTTTCATTTCTTTAGATTCTTTTGTCGTTATTACTTCCCGGTGCTTTTTTTGGGTTCAATTTGCTTCTTAAAGTAGAAACCTCAGGTAATTGCTGTTAGAACTTTACTTTTCCCTGACCTGACAATGTGATGATGTGAATTTCCTCAACTTTTTTTTTTTTGTTTTTGGTCGGACCAGGGTTCTAATTCACGATGTTGCACTTGCCAGGCAGGCACTTGTGCCACGGAGCTATCTCCCCAAACCCCTCAAGTTATTCTTTTAGTGAAAATTTTGGTATTTATGTCTTGATCTTATTTCTTGCAAAATACTTTCCTACTTAAGCCTAACTTTTGGGCCTATGTGTTGCTCAGAAGTATACTGCTTGATTTTTATGTGTTTGGTACAGGGTCTCACTACACAGCTTGGGTTTGTAGTGATCCTCCTGTTTTCAGTCTCCCCAGAGCTGAGATTTCAGTGTGGACCACACTGTCCGGACTCAGTGGCCAGCTCAGCACACCCAGGGGTGGGGCTGGCACTGCATGTGGTGCTGGGGATGGAACCCAGGTCCCTGTGTTCATTCCATCTGGAAGTCCCTGCTCCAATCATTTGTAAACCCAACACTGCAACACTGGATGAGGAGCATAGATCAGCCCTGTCAGAAAAGCTAAGGGAAGTTTTTCAGTTGAAAAGAGTATACTATGGGCCAAAAACTTTACACAAACACATAAAGTATTAGAAACACAAAATATGAACTAAAAATAAAGTTTACATATATTTAAATTGCTCAAAAAGATAGTGGAATGTTGAAAGAAAACTGTGGTAGAGAACGTGCCAAGCATGAATGAAGCCACAGGTCGGTGTTGTAGCGTCATCAAGAAAAGGAAAAAAAAATTTTTTTGTAAAATTGTAGTAGCTCACCCTCCTAAGAAGTACGGGCATTGAAACGTAGATTTCCAGACTCGGTATGAGGAGGAGGCAGAGCTCTAGGAAGAGGGGAAAGGGGGCAGGCGTCACGCTAACACCTCGCAGCAAGGCAAGACCAGAACCGGTGGCCCACGAAGGGCTCCCCTCACTGCGCTGGAGAGCTGAGGTCAGGGAGATCTTTCGACACAGGTGAGGGCAGGCCGGCGGGTTTCCAAGCTTTCGCTTCCTCGGGGCGGGTATCACTGGGTTTTGTATAAGCTGCTAAGAAAATTCACTCACAGTTCTGCTACAGGCCGTTTTCCTTTTCTACAGCGGTGCAGAGCAGAAAGAAAAAGACCTTGGTGAAAGCAAGTTTACAATTTCTTTCATGCACGCAGCCTAGATTTTTTTTTTTTCTCCAGGCCATTGATCAGAGATGAACAAGAGGAATACGGCCAGATTTTTCTTAATAACGCTGGCACACACACACAAGCACCAAGATTCGCTTAGCTGATCAAGAGAACTGCTCAAACTCTGGCTCCCCCGCGAGTCCTTCAGACTCGGCTCTCTCCCGCCTCCCTTTCCTCCTGCACCCGGGTGCACCGAGGCGTGTGCGCCGCAAGGGGGAGCCATCCGAGCATGCTGCGAAGGGAAAGCTGCCGCGCAGAGAGCAGGACAACTGCGTGAGAAAGGACAAAGGCAAGTGGGAAGGGGGACACGCGCGCGCGCGCGCGCGCACACACACACACACACACACACACACACGTAGACACAGGGTAGCTTGGATACTTGCACTGCTGTTTTCTGCTGTTCTATTGAAAGGAGCAGGTGCTGCTCACATTGTTTTTGCTTCCTGGGCCAATTTTGCTTGCTTATATATCTGGTAATCCGAACAGCTATGCAGTTCGGGCTGGCCTTGAGCTCACTTTGGTAGCCCAGGCTGGTCTCAGACTCACGCTGATCCTCCTGCCTCAGCCTCCCAAAGGCTGGGACTACAGGCATGCGCTACCACACCTGGCCCTTTTTGTCTTAAAAACAAAAACAAAAACAGAAAAACCGTCTACCAGTTCCAGGCACTTGGCTGCCTGGCTTACCGCGCAGATGTGGCCAAGCCCAAGAACTGCACCATGCACAACCAGTCCCCCAAAGGCACGGAAATGGCATCAAGAAACCGCGGTCACAGAGATACAAACTCTGAAGCGGGTAGATCCTAGCGCCTGAGGAACATGCATTTTGCCAAGAAGTACAACAGGAGGGCTTCAGGAAGTTGCAGGCAAACAATGCCCAGGCCGTGAGCACGCACCGAGGCTATCAAGGCAGTCCTCAAGGCCAAGGAGGTCAAGCCCAAGGTCATCCCCACGGGACTGAACCGTAGGCTTGCTGGGCTTGCCTGTATTTTCCGTCCCGAGCTTGGGAAGCGTATCTGTGCCCGCACTGCCAAGGGTCGCTGGCCTTGCCGGCCAAAGGTCGGGGTTCCAGCCAAGACCCAGGCCCCAGCTTCTGCTGCAGCCCAGGCTCCCAAAGGTGCCCAGAGCCCATGAAGGCTCCACAGCAAAAGCCTTCATTTGCCCATGTGAGCACAGGAGGATGGCGTGAGCCCTCGGCTGCCGTCTGTGGGGGTCTGGGGTCCCCTGTGCTCTTTGTGCAAATAAATCTGAGTCAGGGAAAAAGAGGAAAAAGAAATAGAAGGAAACCCCAGGAGGAGGCTCCAGGCTCTTCCAGTCCTGTCCTGGTGGAAGCAGGCCGGCCCTTGGCTTTCTCCTGGCTAAAGTGCGCCTTCTGCCAGGGCCAGGACAACGCGCTCAGACGCGCTGGTGACGCAGAGCCTACGAGATTCTTGTGCGTCTGGACGAACTCCGCTAACAGGGCACTCTTTGTAAGAGCTCCGCTGGCACAAGAGCAGATCAGGATGTGTTCCGTGCACCGCGGGAGCTGGGCCAGCACCCTGCAGGCAACAGACGGCTCTGCAGACAGGTGACAGGTGACAGGCTACCAGCGACGGGCGGGGAGCATCGAGGGCGTCCTGCAGCCCTCGTTTTACGTGATCCACTCCCCAACGCACCTGCAGTTTTTGTTTGTGACTTAGTCACCCGCAGCCAGCTGCATTTCAAAACCAGGAAGGGGAAATTTCAGTCCTAAAGATTGCTTTAGGTTCCGCCCGGTTCTGAGGATGGCGGTGAAACCTCCGCATTGTCGCGCCCTGTCCCGCATATCCATGCGCTCCCGCCCAACTTCATAGACAGCTTGGCTGGCAGATCGGCTGGCCTGGTAGCCGAGGGCTGTGTTCCAGCAAACCTTACCTTACTTAATAATGGCCCAAAGCAAAGGGGCCGCTGTGGCCATCTTACTGCATTCCGTTGCTGTGATGGCGATGTTTGATTATGAATCGTTTGTAATCTCGTATCCAAATTCGAGCTAACCCTCATCGCAGGTGCCTGTGCATAGGAAAGCCATTATCTATCTATCTATCTATCTATCTATCTATCTATGTATCTATGTATCTATGTATCTATGTATCTATGTATCTGTCTATGTATCTATCTATGTATCTATCTATGTATCTATTATGTATAGGATACAGAATATATATCCATATTACAGAATATATATCCCATATTATCCCTTGCTCTCCATGGCTTCAGGCCTCCTCCGGGGTTTGAGCAACACACTCTGTCAGCCAGCCGAGTGCAGGCTTCTTGGTGAAGCTGGCCAGGCATCAGTGTATTCTTGCCTGAAGTCCTTGATCGTGGACCTCCTGCCCTGTGAGTAGTGTTAGATTTTAAAGGGTCCCTGCGTCAGTACTAACTGGCTAACTGGGTTGGCACACTGGCACCCTTGTATAGAGACTTGGTCCTTGGAGCCCGTGTGATTAAGTATGCTTGTCTGGATGGCCGTGCCTCCAGTTCTTCCGCTAAGGGATGGTGATGTCGAGAGTTGTCGTAGCTAAGAAGCCACGCAGTGGAGAATGTGCCATGCTTCACGGCCAGGCAGTGGGTGCCAGCAGCCTCTGTGTGATAACGCTGGGGAAACTCCCATGGTTGCCCCATTTTACAGATGAGAAACTGGACCGAGTTTCAACAAAGTCGAATAGTTTCTTGGAGATCGCATAGTTCCTAAGGCCCAAGACTGGAAATTAGGGACTTTCCTCTTTCCTTCCTTCCTTCCTTCCTTCCTTCCTTCCTTCCTTCCTTTCTTCCTTCCTTTCCTCCTTTTTGTATTATGGCCGGCTCAGCCTGTCCTGGGGGTGGGGCTGGTGTAGCATGTGGTGCTGGGGATTGAACTTTAGTCCCTGTGGTTGCCTAAGCTTTCCTAAGCAGGCATTTTAGACTGCTGAGCCACCTAGCCAGCCCTGGAGTTTCTGATTATAAATTTCAAACACACACTGTCATGGTTTGGGGTTCTACAAGGGAAACAATATAATCCAGGACATATTTTATAAGAGTATTTTACAATCACCCAGAGAATTGTATACAAAGAGTGCAGGAAATCTGTTCACACACCGAAGACCGAAGAATCCAGCTAAGGGTCTGGATCCTAATGTCCTGCACGAGTCCAGCTGAAGACCTAGAGCTCGTAGCCATGCCTCCCACAGGTCCAGCTGGAGGCCTGGAGCCCCGTGAGACAAAGTCTCAGGCAGGCCCTCTTGGTGAGTCTGTGCTTTAGAGGCCCTAAAGTCAATGGCGGACACGAGAAAGTCGGTGACAGTGGGATGAAGGATATGTGCTAGCAGGCTGAGGGATCTGTTCCAGAGCCAGGAAACAACGCTCGAAGTAAGGACTTGAGCTTGCCTGAAAAGTACCACAGCCGTCCTCAGCAACAGTGAGGTCCTGAGCGCTGATGGACATGAGGAAGCGTGGACTCCCAAGTAGGGAGTGTGACAAGCTTCTGCAAGAGACCGAGCTGTGCACCATCTTCCCTTCCAGAGCCAGCAAGGGCTGCTCAGAGGGAGGCCCCGAGCTCCCCTGAAGTGAACCGCAGCCACTGTCAGGGACCATGCGGTCCCGAGCTCCTCCTGTGGTAAGAACAGCCTTGCTCCTTGGGAAAGCCAGCATAACAGACTCCTTCAGCAGAACAGCCCAAGGGGACCAGCTGCTTCCAGCCACTTCCGAACAGCTTAACCAGCAGCCTCCCTTCCTCCTCCCCAGCTCCGCCTGCCTCCTACGCTGCTGGTAGCAACCTTCAGCTGGGCCTCACACACCCAGCGCCACGCTGGTTCAGTTCGGCTGGGCTAACAGGTCCACCACCAGAGGGCATCCGCTGCGCGCCCTTATTCGCTGTAGCGTACAGCTATTTCCTGCTTGGATTAGGCCAGAGACCTTTACATTTCTTTTTCTTTTTGTGTTTTTTTGTT
The DNA here is from genome assembly GCA_004027025.1 of Myocastor coypus. Taxonomy (NCBI): domain Eukaryota; kingdom Metazoa; phylum Chordata; class Mammalia; order Rodentia; family Myocastoridae; genus Myocastor; species Myocastor coypus. The sequence continues at coordinate 12,465 of PVJA010027591.1, read as the reverse complement.
TGCTTGCTTTTGCTTTGTTTTGCCTTTTCGCTGAAACACAATTGTGGTTGTAATCTATAAATAATTGCATACATGCTCATGTGTATAAATATGAAACACAAATTTGAGGAACTAATATTCGCCTCTCATATGCATAGCCAGGGCACTCTCATAGCTTCCGTTCTGTTGCACTCTTTTGGAAGGAGGAGCTGGGTGGTGACTGCTGCAGTCCATCCGTGCTATTACAGCGAAAGCAAGATACCTTGGGCGTTTTAAGCAGCGAGCATTTATTTCTCATATTCTGGATGTTGGGACCTTGATTTCTCCAGCAGCTTGGAAGGTGGTGAGGGTCAAAATGACTCTTTTTTGTGTGTTTCTGAAGCACTGGGGTTGAACCTGGGGCCTCAGCACTGAACTGCATCCCGAGGCTCTTCTTCCTTTTTTCTTCTTTCTAGGTAATGTTTCTCTAAGTTGTTAAGTTGCCCACGCTAAGTTAGAAATTGAGATCCTCGTGCCTCAGCCTTGCAGATGGCTGGAGTTACAGGTGCGCTTGTGGCTTAATGACGGCACTTTTCCTCACACAGCAGGGGCCAGGGAAGCCTCTGACGTCCCTTCTGCAAGAGCACGGAGCTCCTCTGTGAGGCTCACATTGCTGCTCTCCTCACCTTTCTCTCAAAGGCGCCACCTCTTAGTGCTGTCACAATGGACACCAGAATATTGATGCGTGAACTGGGGAAGAAGGAATGAAAATATCCCACCCACAGGGTAGGCCCCAGAACTGAATTCAGGGCTCATGGATGGGCTGCAGCTCGCAACTTGAAAGGAAGTACAAATCGAGCATTCCTCATCCCAGTTGCTTGGGAATGGAAGCATTTGGAGGTCGAAGCTTTTGGCATTTTGTAAAATTTGCATATGCACAGAAAGATGGCTTAGAATGTAATATTCAACAAGAAGCTACTTTGTGTCCTGTACACCACTTACATGCACAGCCTGAAGATGGCTTTATAGAAGACTTGTAGTGCCTCTGCCGTCTGACTGTGACCTGTCATGTGAGCTCAGGTGTAGAATTTTCCCTTTTGTGGCCCTCAGAAATTTCTGACTTTGGATCATTTCAGATCTGAAAGTTTTAGGTTAGGGCTGTTCAAGCTATAGCAACAACTTCTATAGACTCTGGTTCTAATGTCTTCCAATTCTCTTGAAAAAACAAAAGCACAACCCCCAAACGACCTGAACATGCAGTTCCTCTGGCCCAGAGGACATGCTCTTGACTGGAGGCCATTCGTGCAAGGAAAAGTTAGGAGTTCAGCCCAGGTCAGTCTGTGAAACCTCAGCATGTGGGGATAAGAGCTCACTTCAAGGTTCCCTGGGGACCTTGGGTCCCCTCTTAGATGACATGCTTTAAGAAAAATTAACAACCTGGAGAAAGACAGTAAATGGGGAAGGGTCTGAAATTATTTAAGGAGCCAAGAATGTGAATTCAATCTAAATGAGAAGCTAAAGAATTCTTTGTTTTTTAAACTAAGTGTATTGTGATCGTTGGTTGCTAAATTAGTGGAATTATCTTTCAGGAATGAACAGGCCTGACCCGTCTAATGTGTTATCTCACCTAAAGGTGATTTCCATTGAAATTTTAGATTTTTGGAGTCTAGAGTAAAAAACCCTGCAAAGTTACCAGGACGGCCCTTCTCTCCTGTGAAAGGCGGGCAGGAAGCAGCCTCACCCAGGGCTAGCGGAGGAGCCCTCAGGCTTGGCGTTTGTTGGCAGGGCTGCTGCCTGACTTCAAAGGGACTGGAAGGGTGGTGACCGCTGGCCTTGGAATGCAGACTCTTTGCCACTTGGGCTGGCTCGGCCCTGTGGGAAGTCCCGGTTCCTGCTACTCTGACCTGATATAGGAAGCCCTGGCCCGGTGGTGTTCCTCCTCCCAAGCACTGCTGTGGGTCAGGGTAGGCGACAGGGACAGGCATGAGCTGCCTGTTCTAGACTGCTGGCAGGTGTGTGTGTGTGTGTGTGTGGCCTCAAGCTCCCCTGGCAAGGTGGCTGCTTCGATCGATCAATCGAGGCTGGCATCAGCGCAGTTGCTGGGCCGGGCCCTTTGTGGGGCGAGCAGCGGTGCCCCTGCTGGAGCTTTACTTAATTCAGGACTGAATGGAGAGAGAAGAGTGAAGGGGTGCTCACAGCTTACCAAACTGGGCGACCTGGGCACGAGAGAGGGCCACTGAATGGCAAGAGGCAAAGCTCTGCGATAGCTGGAAAAACGATTGCTTCTCCTTTTCAAATTTATTTTTGGTGGTGGAAATTAATTTAGAAGAAGTCTTAGGCTTCAGTGAGGTATTTTTATACATGCAAAAAATATATGCTGGTCCTGCCCATTGTCTAGTCCTCTCTTAACCATTGGCCTGTTCCCTTTCTGTTGTCTAATAATAGCAAAGGATGAATATTTCCAAATTAAAGCTGTGTTCAGCTAGAAAGTGATTAAAGTATCTAGATCTTGCTATCCCACTACCTGTTACTGAATGTTAAGTCCAGTGACTTGGTCACATTTGGTAATCAAAGAGGCTCTTCTAGGAATGTCGAAACTGTCCTGTGGTCTGGGGAGTCCTATTAATCCCTTCATAATCTCTTAACACCTCAGATTGAGTTTAACTTTTACAATATAATTAGTGTATTTATTTTGAGTGAGTCAGTAAACTTAAACAGGGTAGCGACTACTGTTTAGTAGCCAACCCAGTCTGGCAAACGGTGAGCATACAAGGACACTATCACTGTTATTATTGCGTGTGGTGTTGGTGAGCAAACCCAGGGTATAGGGTGTGTGTAAGCAAGCACGCTGCCGCTCAGCTATACCCTGCCTGCAATAATGCTGTTGGATAAAAGGAAAGCTGACCCAGCTCCTCACTTTGCAGACAAGTTGACCAAGGCTCAAGGAGCTGCACGAGCACTGGGCCTACCTAGCCTCCTGGCTGGCCGGCTGTTCATTTATCCACTGCACCATCCTGCACCCTGCTGCTTCACTGGTCAAGAAATCCCGCTTCAAAAGGCACCCATTGTTCCACATGGCTCTGTCTCTCTGCAATTGATTTTCCCAAGGTTGCACGTGAGGCAGGGTCATACTTTGTTTTTAGTGAACTCTGCTACTCAAAAGAGACATTCTCTACGTTGAGAAAAAACACAAACAGATTCTGTGGTTGTTCTGAACATTCAAACTGACACAAGACACATGACTCAATTGTGGCTAACAATTGGACTACTCAATTTAAAATTGGGTAAAAGACTTGAACAGATATTTCTTCAAAGAAGAGAGAGCGGCCAGCTACTGGTATCTCGGGAAAGGCTGAGCCTCAGTCATTAGAAAGATGCAAAGCCAGTCAGATGGCTACACTAAAGAGGCAGCAGAAGATGCCAAGTGCTGGGAAAGATATGGGGAAATTAGCATATTTGTACGCCATTGGTGAGAAGGTGAAATGTCACAGCAGGTATGGAAAATAATGTGGCAGCTCCTCAGAATGATTAAGAATAGCACCATTGGCCAACCCAGCAGTTATACAGATATAAACTCAAATGTGAGCCTGGGAAAGACGGCAGCCTCCTTATGTTCAGTGCAGCTTTATTTATAATAGCCAAGAAATGGAAGCCACTTAAGGGTCTGCTGCTAGCTGGATGGGCAAAAAGTCTCTCTGATTTTTAAAAAGTTCTTTAAAGGTTCCAGACAGGAGTCCTTTGTGTGAGGGACACCCATCTATAATTTTCTCCCAATTCATAGGTTTTCTTTTTCACTCCATTGGTGGCTTCTTTTCATGTTCAGAAACTTTTTAAAAAGATGAGATCCCAATTGTTGGTTCTTTACGGTGTTTCCTGTGGAGTTTGGTTTTTGCGCAGTTTGAGAGTTTTTTAAACTCTCATCTCTGTGTCCTTTAGATTTCTATCTACTTTCTCCTCCAGAAGATCCAGTGTTTCAGTTTTAATATTGAAATCTGTGATCTATTTAACTAGTTTTGTGCATGGTGTTAGACATGGGTGCAATTGTAGCCTTTCATATGAGGAAAGACAGTTTTTCTAGCACCTTTCATTAAAGAGGTTCTCTTTCTTCCGGTCATATGTTTGGTCCCTTTGTCAAAGATATGGTGGCTGAACATGTTTGTAGTTGTGTCTGCATCTTCTAATCTGTTGCATTGACCTTCATGTCTACTTTTTTTTTTGTCAGTAGATATTGAGTGATCTGATATATCATCCCCTCCCAGCCCCCACCCCTGCTCTGGGCCACCTCTGGGTCCCAATCTGCATGGCCTGAGGGGGCAGTGACATACTTGATGGAAGAATAAATGAGAAGCACAGGGAAGGAGTGTGTCCCTTTGCTGCATGGCTAGTTGCTTCCCTACAAGAGATGACTGGCTGGTGAACACTTGGAAGTCAAAATTTTGTTTTCTGCCCTCCACTTCTTTTGTTTTGTTTTATTTGTTCAACAGGATTTCACTATGTAGTTCAGGCTGACCTTGAACTTAGTCTGCAGCCCAGGTTAGCCTTGAGCTTGCAGCAACCCTCTGTCCTTGGCCTTTCAAGGGGTGGATTATAGACCTTCATCCCCTTGACTGCTAGCCCATATTTTAACCCATCTCTGTTGAAATGAACCATTTTTCCTGCTATAGGATATGACCTTCACCCTATGCTGTCCGACGCCTCTGTCACATACTCATGAGACAACGACTGGAAATATCTGCTTTGTAACAGTGCAAAGGATTTTCACATGTCTACGTCACATGTTCTGGGGAAGATTGATTTGCTCTAAAAAGAACAAAGTGCCTTTCTTTTCGTCACCCGACTTGTGCCCAGTGGTCTGATCATTCGTTTGTCAGAACCGGAGATCTCTGATCGCTCATAGGCAACAACCGTCTTGCACGCCAGGCCTGGGCTGCTGTTTGCCAGTGTGTGGCTTGGAAGCCACATGAAGTGTTTGCTGTTGCTACAGGTAATACTGCAACAGTGCAGGCACCACAGGTCCCTTTGGCCACAACAAAGAAAGGCCAGCTTCACTTGTGGCTGCCGCAAGCAGCAGGCTCACAGCGAGGTCCGTCCGTCCCTCAGACTCTCCCAGCTCCAGCTCTCTTAGTGCAACTGAGGGGCTTCTGCAGACCTTCTAGAAATCACAGGTAAACATATAGATTTATTTTTTCTCCTTCCTTTTTGTGTGGAGCCATAAATAAGATGTTAAGATGCATGCCTAGGTTTCAGGAAGGGAAGATACCTTCAAGTTTTATTTAAATGTGGAAGATTGCTTAGTGGTGCGGAAAGTCTGCCAGAGACGGCAAAGAAAGCAGGAAAAGCCTCAGCTCAGCGAGTTGTGTCTTGATTGCTGCAGGGAAGGTGAGTGACCTGCTGTTCTCCTGTGGCATTTTTCAGATGTTTCCAAGATGTTCCAACCCTGAGAGTTTAAACAAATGTCCTCCAGCTCACCGGCCGGCCTGTGAACCATGCATGATGTTTGAGACTTGGTCATTTGAGCCTAGGTTACTACTGGGAAATGCTAAGCAAAGGCGTCATATGATCAGCCTGGGGGTTTCCGAGTAAATGCGGACACTCATTAATTATAAAAGCAAACAGGGTAACTCACAGTGGCGTGGCACCAGCTGCACACACGAAGGCCGGGTCAGAGCCATCTTGACATTCTGATTTGGGCTTAGGAAAGGGCTAGGCCACCAACTATGAGAACACAGAGCCTGGTGGGAATGGAGACCCATCCAGGGACTCAGTGCCCGCTGCAAGTTTTCTGCCACTCTGGGGTTTCTTTCTTGGGTGATGCCAATTCTTTTTTTTCAGGACTGGGGATCAAACTCATGACCTTGCACTTGCCAGGCAGGCACTTGTGCTGTGGAGCTATCTCCCCAACCCCAATTTTATTTATTTATTTAGTGTTTCAGAACTACTTATTTATTTATTTATTCTTGTTTCAGAACCTTTGTTTGTTTATTCACTCATTTTTATGGCCGGCTGAGCCCGCCCCGAGGGCAGGGTTGGTGCCAATTCTTATATTGTTGAGGTCGCAATGTTTCCCATTTCACCAGTAGTGGTCAAGGCACAAGCATAATTCCATTCTGCAAAATGTAGGTCTGAAGAGAAGCTTCCAGACGTCATATCTGGAGTTCAGAACTCCCACACCTCAGGATTGGTGGGGTGGGAGAGCCGGGTGAGAGAGCCCAAGGGCACCAGCAATTGCACTAGGTTTCTTTCTTTTTCTTGTCTTTCTTTCTTTTTTTGGTCTTTTTTTGAGACAGAGTCTCACTATGCAGTTCAGTCTGGCCTTGAGCTCACTTTTGTAGCCCAGGCTGGTCTTGAACTCACACCAATCCTCCTGCCTCAGTAGATTTCTTTCCTTATGGGGTCGAATGGAAATTTGCTTTCATTTCAGTTCCCAGCTGATCTATCTTGGAAGCTTCTACACACACACACACACACACACACACCTCTTAGAAGGTGGGAGCTGAAAAAGGACATCGGTGAGCCACTGAGTCTTCTTTACAGTTAGGGATCACAGAGAAAGAACAGAATACACCAATGGTGGGACAGGATCTTGCAGGCACTGTGTGTGTTCTGTATTTCCACAGCAGAAACAATCAAGGACCCAAGTGGGAACCCATATGCAGTTCTAGAGTAGAAGTACAATGGTAGGGACTCAAGCTACTGACACAGACGCAAGCGAGGTGCAGCCTCCTGCTAGCCTGCCGAGCCCTGTGGTCAGGGCTGACCACTGAGCGGCCTGCTCCAGAGCTCTGCGCCCTGCGAATTGGACTGCTGTGGTCCCAGAGCTTTCTGCATGGGAAGCAGCATTGCCTGGTGGCTCAGTGGTTCTGTTTGCTTTAAGATAATTACCTGTGGATCTTACTTCACCTTCCTAGCTATTGATTCCAGGTCCTTAAGTGGGGAATGCCAGTGTGGCCACGGGAGGCTAGGGCTCAGGCTGAGCGCGCAGCATAAGGCGAACGCATCTTCGTTCTAGGCCTGACGCTCTGGGGTTGTCCAAGGAGGGAGACCCACTTAGCTGGGAGCCTATTGCTGTTGCTGCTGTTAGTGGCATTCAGTGCCTTCGGGTGGGGCCTAGCACCAGAGTCCCCTGGGGGGCATGTGGGCCCAGGGTTTGCTGCTGTCCTCCATTTGGCCCCGATATAGGTGATGCTTTGCAGCCTCGGGAGGTGGCACAGGATGTGACCACTAGAGCGATCGCTGCCGCAGGACCCTGTTGGGAGGTCCCCCGACCGCTCCTAACAGGGTGCAGCCTGACCCCAGCATCTGGACATTGAGTTAGGCAAAAGCAGCTTCCACAGCCAACGTTTTTGAGCAAACCTCTAAACTCCTTGTGACACTGGCTGACATCGTAACTCATAGCACAAATCACACAATTACTTTTCCTGGCCAGTCAGAGTTCATCTGTAATTTAAAAACCGTAACCCAGATTCTGAGCACACAGAGTGATTACTCAGCACCAAAGCCATGGTGACAGGTATTGAGTTTCTGTTTCTGTTTATTCAGTATCTTAGATTCAGTGAGTAGCAACATAACCTAGAAGCAAAGCAGCACCCTTAGAAACTTGCAGATATAATGGAGACCTGGACATTGCTCCCCCAGAAGGACTCCCCCTTACGAGGGAGTGCCAGAAAGCCTTGGCGAGCAGGACTACCTGGACGAGACACCCAGAGCGCGAGCCGTTACAGACGGCTGCATAGGAAAATGCAAATTGTAGCTTCTCAGGTGAGAAATGGGCAGAAGATATAAATTTTCCAACTGGATTGTTTTATTTCAAATTGACCCAAAGATAAACTTTAGTAAATATCAAACAGAAGAATAATCAATAACAAATGCCCTTTCCAGAACAATCCACAAGCAAACTGCTTTGTTACACAGTTGGGGAATGCCGTGTTTCAGTTGATCACACATCCTGATACTACCCAAAGGAATGCCATGATATCAGATCTGCAGTAACCATGTCCAGTGGAAACACAGTAAAACACAAATGAAAATAATTTTATTTCCATGTGGAAAGATAATTTAAAATTTCGTAGTATTTTGGGAACCTTATTGTCAGCACGACTACAGCAAAATACGCTAGTGACAGTGTGTATAAGAAAGTGACTTAGCAAGACCCTGTCTCATCATACAAAAATTTAAAAAAGGAGGCTGAATATTTCACTCAGTGAGAAGTCCTGGGGTCATTCACCAGCGCTATTCCCACAAAGCTCCTCAAAAGCAGAAATACTAGCTGCTGAGTGAATGGATGAGCCCTCAGCTTTCTTTCTGTGTGTAAGGAAAGGTGAGGTCCAGACAGTTGACATTAATTGATTTACAACTCAAATAATCAGAACTCAGAATTTCAAGATTTTTGTTGTGTTCATCTTGATAAAGGGGAAAGAAACCCTGAGCCTGAAAGACACCTGGGGCGAGTTCGTGTTCTCCAAAATCAAAGAACGAATTTTAGGAACAATGGAGGATAAGAGCAGAACACATTTACTGGGGGAGAGACAGTGTCTGTCTGAGGGATGGAAGGCAACGCAAGTGGGGGCCAAGGACCTTGGTTTTTTCTAGGGATTGTTGTAGAGCAAATTTACAAGGTGGGGGGCGTTGAAGGCAGGAAACATGGGAACTCGCTGGGGCGGCATGAGGGGGAGCAGACCTGCGGTCGGCCAATATGATTACGAGCATCATTGTTTAGGTGAAATTGATTTAATTAGGGTCAAATGGGGAAGCGAGTCACATACCAAGTGGGCCGGAATGCAGGATGGGGCCTCTTCCAGTAGGGGGTTGGGTAAAGGACTCTTCCTGGCTTTTTCAAGGTGATAGAAACCTACTTAGAGTATCAATCACTGCTGTTTATCCTTAGGGAGGTATGTTGGTGTGTTTGTTTCATCTTTGATCTTGAGCTCTGGCCCTCCACAGAGGAATCTGTCTCTCCCAGTTGCAAGATACCTTTTCTTCCATACTGGCTCCTCTGAAGGCCCAGCCCTATCTGCCTGCCGAGAATATTTCTGTCTAACTCAGCTGCCTGCAACAACATGAGAACTTGGTTTAACTTTTTTATTTTCATTTTTATTTTTTTAAAATAATTTTTCATTTTATTTATTTATTTTTTCTTGTCTCAGAACCTTTGCCTGTCTATTCACTCATTTTTATGGCCGGCTCAGCCCACCCCGAGGGCAGGGCTGGTGCAGCATGTGGTGCCGGGGATCGAACCGTAGTCCCTGAAGCTGCCCAAGCCCTCCCAAGCAGGTGCCTCAGACCACTGAACCATCCTGCCGGGCCCCTGGTTTAACTTTTTTGAACGGAGGTCTAACGTTTTTTATTAAGAATATGAAGACTGGCTGAGGAGATAGCTCAGCAACCTAAGTGCCTGCTTGGCAAGTGGGGGGAATGGGGTTCGATCCCTACTATCACATGTTGTGCTAGTCTTGGAACCCCTGGTGCACTGTGCTGGTCCCCAAACCGGATGGATGTGGTGGTGCACACCTGTAATCCCAGCACTCGGGAGGCTGAGGCAGGAGGATCACTGAGTCTGAGCTGCATAGCAAGACTCTGTACTGAAATAAATCAATAAATATTTTTAAAAATGAAGACTGATTGTTATGGTTTTTGTCTAGTTGTCCCCGCAAAGCCTCATGTAGTCATGGGGCAGGAACTTCTAGAGTTTGAGATTCACTCATGATCCACTGGGATCATGGGTGGTGCAAGGATGAGATTATGGGTCTGAGTACTGCTGGGATTACGGGTGTGGCCTGAGGCGGATAGCCTGAGGCAGAGAGCCTGAATGTAATATGAGAGAGACAGGGAAACAGACCCTCTGTCTGTTACTGTTGTTGGCCAGTTGTGATTGTTGCTGTTCTGCCGCCATGAACTGTTGCTCTCTGCCCTGTGCCACTCTGCCTTGCAGCTGAGTATGGACTGAGACTTCCAGTAACTGTGAGCTAAGCAAACCTTTCCTTCCTTCATGTTGGGTGTCCGGTATTTGTCCCAGCGAGAGAAGAGTAACTGAGACACTGACGGATGATTGTTTTTGATTAATCAGCTGCACAACTCCCATCTGAAGTTGCCTGAGCTGTCAGAGAACACATCCTTGAAGAGGTGATTATATTTGCCTACGCTATGGAATTCACTCTCTGGAATAAGTAAAGACATTTCAGCAATATTAGGGTTAGTCACACAGTGCTATAAATCTTTATCATGTACAATTGTAATATTGATTCATCAAAACGGCCTTTTCCACAGTAGTTATTAAACAGACGGCATCTGCTTCAAGTTTTGCAAAGGTCTTTGCCAATCCCCGAGGAGATGTTAAAGAACGCAGAACAAGGCGAGAGCCTTTTCCCCACCCATAGCCCAGTGGGGAAGGCAGTGGCCAGCCTTGCAGGCAGGCTGTGTGGAACTGCCCTTCCCCACACACAGGGGGACTCTGTGTCTGGATCCTCTGCCTTCCTTTTTAACCTCAGCCAACTCCCAAGAAAGAGAGAAGCAAAGTTTTCCTTCACAGCCCAACTCCTGGGCGCTGATGTCTTGCCTTGGGCTGCCCTCTGGCTCCCAAGGAGATGTGAGGTCGGTGATGGCCAAGAGGGAGGAGACTGGGCTGCTTGTTGTCCCCTCGGTCATTCAAGAAGCATCTCAGGACCTTCCTTGCTTCTTGGACCTATGCATCGCTAGTGACATCCCCCCTACCCCCCGGGAGGCGGCCCTGGCGTGGCCTGGGTCTCAGCTCCAAGGCTCATTACCTCCCAGGCCTCTCTTCTTAGACTTGATGTAAATAAAACACCTCCTCTATAGAATCTAGGGCTATTTAAGAGGCCAGTACACTTCGAATGCCTTGCAAATGCTAGCTGTTATTTTGGTTTTGTTTAGCTTTTCACAACCTAAATCTTTACACTTTTCCTCTGGGGCTCAGTGCATTTGTGTAACAGAATTAAAACCGTGGGAAGAGCTAACCTATAAGCAGAAATGTTGGCTACTTTATTGGGAATAGGAGTAACTCTTCCACGAGGAGCTACTGCATACCAAGTTGGCGAGGCAGACGTGGTGGGCCTCGCGCTCCTTTCTGCGGATGGGACTTGCTCTGTGGCGGTGGGTTGAGTTTCTAGGGATTTCACTAACACATGAGGCAGAGCTGTAGGATGTGGGAACCTAGGCTCTTCCCAAGGAAGGTATTAGACACGAGAGCGTCCACGGGGTGGAGCTGACAAGTGGCAGAGGTTTCCTGTGGGACAGCTACACTGGCTGTGGAGAAGAAAGCCTGACTGTGATGCGTCCAGTGTGCGAGGTTCGGGCAGCCCCGCCGCAGGCACCTCCTGGAGCTGACTGCAAGCTGTCAAGACCTCAGCAGGCCTTCATCCGTCCCACTGACCCGTGGGATCTACCCGCAATCCAGGTGGCCTGGATCTTCCACAGAAGAGCACAGAGAGAAGTAATCCACAAGTCCGTCGTCAACAGACCGTTGTCTGAGAGTCCAAGGGAAATGCAGCTCTCATTTTTCCTCTCAGAAGCTGGCTTGGAGGGCTCTGGGTTCTGGAAGGCCTGGTTGTTCTGGATCGGCCAGGGTCTGCCTATGGTTAGGTAGACCATGTGTCCAGGTCACTCAGGGTGCTGTGACAAAGTTCCACAGTCTGCTCTGCGTGTCTTTAACAGAGAAAGTGGTTGTCCCTCAGCTGAGACTCTGGAAGCCACAGGTGAGGGAGCATCCAGCACTACTGCTGTCCCACCCTGAGCTCAGGCAGTTTGCTGGTGGTCTGTGGTACTCCTTGGCGCCCAGAAGCGCTAGTCTGCCCCCTGCTGTCAGGTTACTACTAGCATCAATACCTGTTGGTTTTGTTTGGTTGCCTGCTTTTCAACCTCAGATTCACCTGCCTTTCAGGACACTATAAAAGGATTTTTTTCTACAGCATAATGGAAAACTTATCAAGGTCATGGGCATTTCACATATTGTTATGAAGCTTCCTGAAAAAAAAGAAAAATGTAGGTGTGCAGACTGCTAGAACTTTCCTTTCAGCAGAGAGGATGGAAGGAAACGTGCTTCCACCAGGGGAGTTAGTAGCGGCCGGAAGCTGGACTTCATTTGGGGTGGGGGTGGGGGTCGCTCACCGTGCCTTTCTGCTCAGAATGTTCTACTAGAACAAGGTCTGCCTGACAGAATTTCGGGATTCTTTGAAGGATTTTCTTGTGAAATGTTTGTGATAAAAGTGTGTGGTTGATTTGATCTGACGTTCTTAGAACAACCCTAGGACAAATGTCCACACTATTTATGTTCATGACTGTGTGTATATTAGGCGTAGAAGAGGTAGAAGCTTTGCATTTAACCTAATGTCAGGCTTACAGTAGACGCCTTTTTAAAAAAAGAAGAAGAGGGTCAGCCATATAGCTTGGCAGATTAAAGCTCCTGCAAGCAGGTGCAGGGGCTGGGGATTCGATCCCAGGGCCTGCCATGTCCACCCCATTCCATGGCAATTGAGACTGGGCGTGGTGGCACAC